>CBVK0100793677.1:0-10776 GCA_900067695.1 Picea abies | reverse complement strand
TATTTTGTTAGGCCAGTAGAAATATTAATTATCACGATGAACAATTAATCAAGTGTTTGATGATGTAACTTGGTGTAAATAGTATCGATAATTGACGTTTTACATTTTTGGTTGTTTAGGTCATATTTTCCGACCACTTTTGCCTGGAATCTAGCCAAAAATTGTTTGAAATCCGTGTGCTCTAGGGGTTTTCAGGGTGTTGAATCCATTTATGCATTCAAAAATGGATTTAAAACAACAAAAAATTGTGATTTCACCAACAATTATATTGTCGGATCCCGGTGATATTGCAAGAAATAAACAAAAATGTAGAACATTTAGGCTACGTCTCGATAATTACATGTTATTGATTTCTGATAAATACAATGTTAGTTTGATCAATATTTAAACTAGTAAGACCTCCCCTGCGACTTAAGGGAAGAATGGAACTCCTTTGTATGCCTTCTGTGTGCTAATTTCATTTCCTTGGAGGAGGAAACTGAAGACTCCCTAAGATGGTCCTGCAACCCTAAATATGGAAGCTACACTGTAAAACTAGATTACGGAGTTTGGATGGAAATAACTGTGAATCTCCAAGCCTCCTGGTGGCACAAACCCCTATGGAAATCCAACAACCCTTCAAGATGTAAACCGACCCTTTGGCTAGCCCTGAACAACAAATTTCTTACATGGGACAATGACCAATAAAGAAGATGGAGTGGACCAAATAGATGTTCATTGTGCAAGTCGGATTTTGAATTGGTGTCTCACCTGTTTATTTCTTGCCCTTATACAAGACAAGTCGTCGGGATATTCAAAGGGAAACTCAACACTCAAGCAAATTGGAACAAATCCTCTTTGGAAGACTGTTACAGATCCTGGATTCAGGATAGAGCAGTGGCCCTCTATGCAAGATTGTCTAGTATTCTAGTTTCTAATCTGGAGTGGGCACGCAACAACGTTGTCTTTAAAGATAAGACAATTCCCCTAGAAGTCACAAAAACAATCACCCCGAGTATGGTTGTCGACTACAAAGAAGAACCAATCAAGTAGAAGAAGCATGTTCCCATCCCTCTTAACATTGATCCCTCCATCCCGTGGGGTTACTTTGACGATGCTTGCCAGGATTACCCCCCTAAATGATGTGTGGGAGTGGTTCTTCATCTCATCGATTCTTATTACAAATACATTAGATATGCACCCCGGGGAGGGGGGGGACGAACAACGGAGCATAACTTATAGCCATGTGAAGCCTTCTGGAAGCAACCCAAGAAAAAGAAATCACACAATTACAAGTTTTCGGTGATTGGTCAATGTAAAATATATATTTCAATGAAATATAAAGTTTTTTTTTTTTTCTCTTGAAAAAAATCTTTAAACCATTGAAACAAACTTCCTAATTAATACTACACAAACTTAAACAAAAACAAAAAACAATATAATTTTGTTTAAACCCATCATGTCATTTTCACCTCTTTTTTCTTTTACTTTTTGTTTAAAACCATGACCTCATATTTTCACGTCTTTTTTTTTCACTTAAGCCTCTTTACCTTTATCCTACATTTCCTTTCTCTTTTCATGGTATTTGTACCTAATTATTATTCCTTCTCAATTTCAATGTTCCTTATCCTCTCTTTTTTCTTGTATCTACCTTGTTGCTCTCATAAATCTCAATTTGTACATTTTCTCATAATTTTATTATTATTACTTATATTTTTATTCATTTATAAGATTTTTTCCAATAATTTGTTATTTAAACTTAAACTTTCAAATCCAGAGGAGGGTAGGGTATGTATACCTCTGTATACTTTATTAGTCAAATCCTTGAGCAAAGAGAGATCCCTTATCCCACAAACAAGAAGGTCTCTTACACCAATTTTATATGACTTGGTCGTGACCTTAAAAATAAATTATTATTATTATAACCTAAATTACATTTATTTAATTAATTCATTTTAATTATTATTTTAGTTGTGCTTTCTTTATCAACAAAATTATTTATTTATTTAATTATTTATAACTTCATATCATCCCTATCCTATCTTATTTTGATTCGAGTTATGCTTTCGTTATCAACAACGTTTTCATCTTTTTGTCTTTGACGTATGGGAATGAGTGAAGCATTCATTTGAATCACGTTGCCAAAAGATTGGTCACTTAATAACAAAGTAATAATTTTTTTTTTAAATACATCAGATTGTAAAACGTCAACGTTGACATAAAATGTCCAATTCGGAGGCTTCTCCATTATAACAAGCATTTTGTATTCGTGGAGATTGGTATAACGAATTGGAAGGTCGGAATTGGGTTACAATAAATGATTGTGGCGTATGAAAAATAAAAGGCAATGCTAAAAAGAAATGGCGTTGAGAGTACACCATATTTGTTATTACTTTTTCTAATATTTTTATCATTAGAGATCGTGCGCCTTAGTCAATGAGAAGTTGAGCGTCACTACACAAGTGTCACGTTATTTCTAAACTCCAATGTTAGAAGCCTACTCAACTTGGACTTTTAGGTGAATATCAAACCAAGAACTCTGTCTTCTTCTGTTATGGTGAGAATATCACCTCAAGGTGTCTCGTCGTTTAATGGTAGGGAACTTGAATTATACTCATAAGAATCCCATTATTGATAACCTATGTTGGCTTTTCCACATGTTGGCGTGTCATAAGTAGGGGTTTGGTGAGAATTAAGGTATTTATTCTTACACAAACATCGAACACACGCTTACATTTGAACATAATATTTATAACAATTTTCAAGGTTAAAATAAATATTTTATTCTATCTTAATTTTGAGTTTTTGTTTTGTATGTGTATATGTTTACCCCTCACCCTCTTAGCATCGGTAAGAGGGTGTACATGTATGTACCTACCTTTTAGATGGGTTGTACATACATGCTTATCATTCTTACTTTTTACTTTTCAATATTTATTATTGTTTTATACATACATGCACACTCTCTCTCCAACACTCACCATTCTTTTGCACACATGTACACCCTCACACCTTTAGGAAGCACACACAACCCTCTATGTGGATTGGGGAGGATGAGGGTGGATTGTACACACATGTGCACATTCTCACTGTCTAACATCCACCATTCTTTTGCAGACACATGCACATTCTCCCCCATAGTAGCCACCCTTCTCACACACACATGCACACACTCAAACCATTAGGAAGCACACACAACCCCCCATGTGGGTTTTCTCTTTGTGGGGAGGGCGAAGGGTGAGGGTTGATTGAGTACATACTTATGCACATCCTCACCCCTGAGCACCCACCATCTTGGGTGTATAGGGTGTGCATGTGTGTGCACCCACCTCCCTAAGGGCAGTCAATTTTCCACATACAAGTGCACACCTTCAACCCTTATGTGGGTGGGCAATAAGGGGGTAAGGTGTGTATATGTGTACACCCCTCGATTTGAGGTTGTGTATGTGTGTGCACCAAGCCTCCCAGGGGATGGTTGAGTGTGATTTATGCACACACATGCACACCCTCACCCCACCATAGCCCACCCTTCTAGGGGTAAGGTGTGCATGTGTGTACACCCCTCGATTTGAGGTTGTGTATGTGTGTGCACCAAGCCTCCTAGGGGATGGTTGAGTGTGATTTATGCACACACATGCACACCCTCACCCCACCATAGCCCACCCTTCTAGGGGTTGAGGTGTGCCTTTGTGTGCATACCCCACCTTCACTTCCATCCTCCTGAGGGGTTTCAGTGACTATGAGTTGTACACATACATACATGCACACCCTTACTCTCTCAAGGTTGGACATATACACTCATGCACACTCACACCCCCCAACACCCACCCTCTTATAATTGCACACACACACACACACACATATGCACGTTCTCATCCCCCATAACCCACCCTCCCAAGGGTCGAGGGTGTACATGTGTGTGCATACCTCACCCTCACCTTGATGCAAGAGCATCTTTCGCCTTAAGCAATCTTCATCAACCAAAAACAATTTGTTTTTTGAGTTAGTAGATTGTAGGATGAAATAAGGGTGATACAAATCCCTCTATTTCGAAAGTGAGTGCATACACCCTATGATGCAGATCATGACTTATTGTAGAACATGTTGCTATGTTGCGGATTGTGACTTGTTGTAGAACCCATTGCTATGTTGTGGATCATGCATTGCTGCAAAGCCTGTTGTTATGTTGTGGATCATGCCTTGCTGCAGATTTTGTTGCTATGTTGCAGATGATGCCTTGTTGCAGATCTCGCTGCTATGTTGTAGATCATGCCTTGCTGCAGATCCACGTGTCTTGTGAGGACCAAACTTCGTGGCAAATGGTGGGCATACACGAAAGGAAGAACAATCGGTTTCATAAATGGTTGAAGGAATGGAACCGCCACGATTGTCTATCTTCCAACAAGAACGAATGTAGGAGAGGATTTTTTAGGGAAGAAAGAAAAGAGAAAAGAGGATTCAACGAGTTTGCGAAGAGTTGGAATAGATGAATGTGTTGATTCATTAGCTGAAGAAGAAGAACAAATCTAGATTGTTTGGCTTGCACTCTGATTGTAAAAGAAACAAAGGATCTCAATCCTCATAATGTAAGTGATAATAGAGGAAACAATTCATCTATGTATAATAAAATCTTTTGGCCTAGTTTTAAATTGTTGTTGCCCCTTGTCAAACCTCTTTCAATGTTAATTCCTCGTTGTATCAATTTTGTCTAATTCTATAAACACTAGCACATCAGTGGTTGTGTACTTTGAAGGTAGAGAGCATGGTTTTTTTAGTTGGGTTTTGTTACAAGATCTAATTGGCTTCGTGTCACACCCTCCCATGAGATGGGTAAGGGTGGGTTGTACACACACACATGCACATCCTCACCACCCGCCCTCCTAAAGGTTGAGGGTGTGTTTATCTATGGTGTGTGTACTCTAGGTTTGAGGGTGTGCTTGTGTGTGTGTGCACTCCAGGGTGCACCAAGTGGGTGAGGGTGTGCATGTGGGCACCACCCACCCTCTTTGGGGTTGAGATCGAGGGTTTATGTGTGTGCATACCCCCCACCCCCTAAGGGGTGGGTGAGGGTGAGTTGTGTACACACACATACACACCCTTAACCCCAAAGAGAGTGGGTGGTGGGATGATGATGGTGTGTGCATGCATGCATGCACCGAACTAAGTTGAGAGTGGGTATGTCTATGTTGCCACCCTTTTGGAAAGGTGAGGATGTGCCTATGAGCTTCACCCATACTTTTGGTGGTTGAGAGTGTGTCTATGTGTGCACCCACCCTTCAAAAGGGTTGAGGATGTGCACACATAGACATACACCCATCCTTTCAATGGTCAAGAGTGTGTCTATGTGTCCACCCACCCTTCAAAAGGGTTGAGAATGTGCACACATAGCCATAACCTCACCTGTCCCTCCTCCCCCAGACCCCCTTCTCTAGGAGTGAGGGTGAGCCACCCACCATGAAACCAACCCTCTCAAGGGGGTTAGGGGGTGAGATGTGGAAGGTGGGTGAGGGTGTGCATGTGTGTGCAAGATGGGGGCACCCTCACTCCCCATGCACGTGTGAATGTATAACCCCCTCTTACGCCCTCTAGGAGGATGGGTAATTAGGGTGGGAGGGGTGAGGATGTGCCGCACACCACCCCCTCAACTTTCTTCCCCTCACCCACCCTCTTTAGCCTGCGGTGAGGGTGTGTGTGTGGGGTACAAGCCACCCTTATTTCACCATCGCCCATCCACTTGGGTGCTAAAAGTGTGCATGTGTGTGTCACCCATCCACTTGGGAGGTGAGCATGTGCATGCGCACCATCACCCGCAAGTTGCGCATGATCCCTTGGGATACCCTAAAAAGTTGTGCATGTGTGAACCTTCACCCTCAAGTTGTGCATGTGTGTGCATGCACACCCTCACCCCTCGAGATGGTGTGTGGCACACACATGCACCCTCACAATATGGGTCTCTTCCTCACCGAATGAAATTGATGTGTTAAGGTGTATGTTGAGCAAATTGCATGAGGAACTAGGATGACATGGTAAGCAAGTGTTGGCATCTTAATGAAATTGGGACTCATGCATGGATTAACTAAGGGACATGATCTTGTATAGGTAGACCTTGGGACTGCATGAGATGGATAGTTCTTAGCGTTGCAATGAATGCTTGGCCTATACATGACTTTGGTTGAGGTTTGACTGACCAATTTGGTGGTTCATGCTACATTTGGTTGAATGATGGATTGGAAGACTTGGCTTTGGCTCTTGCCTTCAACACTTTCAACAACATATTTGGGCACACCTACGTGACATGTTAGATAAGGAGGCTTCTTGAGTGGGCATGCCTTGACCAATGAAAGAAGGGGGGCACATTGTGCATGATGTTAGCAAACTCCATAGAGGCGCGATTCAAGGAAATGGGTAATGTAATGGTTTCTTGGGCAAGTTTCATAAAGTTGGCAACAATATTGTTGGGATACTTGAGGCATGGCAAGGGGTGGCGTCAATGGAAATGATTGCATGCAAATGATCTTGGATCACCCAATTAGTGTTAGAGAGGCAACCAAGTTAGGCATATTTTGAGGAAAATGCATGGAAACATAGATGAGAAAGATGTTTGTTATACAAACATGCCTTCAAGATTTCATTTGGGGGAGAAAGAAGAATGCAAGAAGGGTGCAAGATTGTTCACATTTTGTTTATGCATGGATACTTCAACCAAGGATGGGATACACCATTCTGGCAATTAAAGAGGTGGTTCAAGCTTGAATCCTATTTGGGTACAACAGTCTTGGGGCAATTTTCCTTGTAAGGTGAATTGGACAGGTTTGAAACAAACTTTGTTGTGACTTAGAGGCTTATCATAGTGGACTATTTTAAAGACCAATGACTATATGCAAGTTACTATAGTGATCATTTGTGTCGATTTAGTTTGTAAAGGTGAGATATCCCTTGTTGTTGTATTCTAAATGACTCTCTTGGTTTTTCCCTGGTTGATTATTGGTCGAGCCCGACACCTTGGTGGTTGTAGTCTTTGTATGAACTTAGCTAATCACGATTTAGTGATTTTCCCACTTAAATATTAGTGTACTATTGTGTTGATGTTGGTGTGCTTTATGTTGTGTTTCCTTATGATTATGCATCATAGTTGTGTTGTTGTGTTGTAAATGTCTCTCTTGGTTTTGCCTTGGTTGATTATTGGTCGAGCCCGACACCTTGGTGGTTTTAGTCTTTGTATGAACTTAGCTAATCATGATTTAGTGAGTTTCCCACTTAAATATTGGTGTACTACTGTGTTGATGCTGGTGTGCTTTATATTGTGTTTCCTTATGTTTATGCATCATAGTTGAGTTACTTGGATGAATGACTGAATAGATAATGGTTAAGTTGTGGAATGGGTAACACATATGTTGAATAAGTAGGTTGAGGGTTTATTGAAGCATTTGGAAATGACTGTGGTTTCTAGGTGAAGGTGTAGTATGGTGGTTTAAATTGTCACTAACCACTTTGATGGATTCAATCGGCTATTGTCACACAAGTTTAGATAAGAAGAAGTGGAAAAAATATTAAGTATTGTTTAGTCACATGACAAGGGGCATCAAAATTGATTTAAGAGTGTCGGTGAGGCTTTTCACTAGTGTTTCCTTTATGATAGGTGGGTTCAAAGTGAAAAGACTTGGGTAGATGCTCTTCTCTATTGTCACCACGTTGACAAGTTGGTTTAAGGCATGAATTTGGTTGGAGAAGGTTGTCAAGGTGGTCATTGTGGATTGTTGGGGCAATGTAGATTTTTGTGGTAGAGTGTTGAGGTCATTTCAGAAAAGACTTTGGATGTAGAAGACATGCCTTCTAAGATGCTCGTGTTGGAGCAACTTCGGCATGGCAATTGCAAACGAAGGTAAAGTAGGTGGTTCATTACAACTCAAGGAGGAGTTGGTTGAGGCTTATGGTGATGAAGTGGTAGCTAAAGGTTGGAGATTCTCTTATAACATGTGTAGTGTGTGGAAGTTGGAGGGAAGAAAAAACTTGTGGAAGGCATATCACTACAAGTGGAACAAGTAAGGCTTGACAGTGAGCTAAGTGCACGTTTGGCATGAAGTTGTGATTCGTAAACGAGAGGTTTATAGTCTCACCATTTCACCAACACAAAAATCTTTGTAAAAAAAAATATAACATTGGCTCTTTTTTTTATGGGAAAAGACTCGACCAACTAAGCCACAAGTCGAGTCGGCCCAAATAAAGATGAATTTGACTACCCAGAAGTTGAGATGGGAAATAATTCAAAAGGAAGGTATTTGGAGTCAAAGGCAAGGCAAGTCGACCAAAGTTGGGTGGACCAAGGGAGCCAAACCAACCAAAAGGAAAGTCGGTCAAAGTGTGGGCAGATCGGGTCGACTAAGAATGACTATTGGTCGAATGAAGAAAGGAAGTGGACTAAAAATGAAAGCCCAGTCAGAATGGGTCAACCTGTGGGAAAAACAATTATTTAAAGGGAAGATTCGACGACCAACCATGAAAGGGAATCCTTGGAAATTTAGATTAAGTAACCAACAACTAAGGGGAAAGTGTGCAGGGAAAATTTGACAACCGACGGCTTTTAAAAATTGTTTGGAGGGCGGATTCGACAACCCACTGCATAGGAAAACGGTTTGGGATGATTTTTGATAACCCACGATGCATAAAAATGTATGGAAGTCAATTTTAATATTCACTTACATAGAAAAACATATGGAAGTCAAATTTAATATTCACTGATGGGGAAAAACATATGGGGGAGAAATTGATAGCAGGAAAATTTACAAAAATGTGTATATTGTTCGTGGGTGGTTAATAAATGTCCAGACAACCCCATATTTCAAAATATACTTTGTCCATGATTTATGGGAAAAGAAAAACACCTAGCAAAGTCGAGAATGTGCCCAACGACTCTTAAAACCAAACTAGAAACCCCCAAGTAAATAACAATGACTCAAGAAGTAGGGTCGTTGATTTACAACTTGTGAAAACAACATACGGGTGTGGTTAAAGAGCTATTAGTCTAGTTTATTGACCCACGGGGACTAAGTTACTATAAAATGAGTTCAAACCAAAAAACATGAAGTTCTCATTGTTAAACCATGCACATGTGACCATTAACTTATAGTGCATACGATTCGCCATTCATAAACAAATATAACCATAACAATCATCATACATAGACTCATAATTTATCCTGGAAACCCAAACGGGAAAACCAACATTCTTTTGGCTTCGGTCAAGGTATTTATGATTCAACACAGGCAAAGTTTAAGGCTATGGATGAAGAAGGAGATCAACTTGTTGGCTTGAAGGGCCCTATGCCATCACGATTGATGTCCATTTTTGTATGTAATATATGTAAAGTTGGACAATATATTATTGTATAAAATAAATAATGAGACGTTCATAAGACCTTTTCCATGTGGGATAAAATACAAACAAAGAAAGAAAAGAAGGAGAAACAAACTGGAGAGAAACTGAAGCATTGGGGACGCCTAACCTTCTAACTACCCTCATAGTCGACTCAATCCTCTATATTATGTTTCCCCACAATGATAAAGGGGTTCTTGAGTTGTGAATGATGTAAAGAGGTTTCCCATATGTCATTGAGGAGCATAGAGACAAACTAGAGAACCTGGAGGTTTCCCATTGCTGAACAATAAAGAGCCTGGATGAAGCCAAAATAATGTTGGTTTTCCCTTTTGGGTTTCCAGGGTAAATTATGAGTCTATGTGATGATTGTTGTGGTTATATGTGTTTATGAATGGGAAATTGTATGCACTGTAAGTTAATGGTCGTATGTGCATGGTTTAGCAATGAAAATTGTGTGTCATTTGGTTTGAACTTGTTTTATATTAACTTGGTCCTTGTGGGTCAATAAACTAGACTAACAACTCCTTAACCACACACGTACATTGTTTTCAGAAGTTGTAAATCGATGGCCCTACTTCCTAAGCCATTGTTATTTACTTAGGGGTTTCTAATTTGGTTTTAAGAGTCGTTGGGCACATTCTTAACTTTGTTGGGCGTTTTCCTTTGCCCATAAATCATGGACAAAGTATATTTTGAAATATGGGGTTGTCTGGACATTTATTAGCCACCCATGGACCATATACATGTTTTTGTAAATTCACCTGCTATCAATTTCGCCCCCATACGTTTTTCTTTGTCAATGAATATTAAAATCAACTTCCATACATTTTTCTCCATAAGTAAATATTAAATTGACTTGCATACATTTTTATGCGTTGTGGGTTATCAAAAATCGTCTCGAAAACGTTTTCCTACATAGTGGGTTGTCGAATCCGCCCTCCAAATGTTTTTTAGATGTCGTCAGTTGTTAATTTCGCCCTGCACTCTTTCCCCTTATTTGTTGGTTACTAAATCCAAATTTTCAAGGTTTCCCTTTCATGGTTGGTCGTTAAATCTGCCCTTAACTAATTGTTTTCCCCATAGGTTGATCCATTCGGATTGGGCTTTCCTTTTTAGTCAACTTACTTTCTTCATTCGATCAACAATCATTCTTTGTCGACCCAATATGCCCACACTTTGACTAGGTTTCCTTTTGGTCGGTTTGGCTACCTTGGTCAATTGACTTTGGTCAACTTGCCTTGCCTCCGTCTCGACTTACCTTCCTTCTGAATTGTTTCCCATAGTGCATGTGTGGGTGGTGGGTGGAGAGGATTGAGTATTGAGGGTGTGCATGTTAGGAACCAAATATCAATATAGCATAGAAAAACCTCATAAAAAGTACTCAACGCCTTGAAAAAGAGATAATTTCAGATAATAAGCCTC
>CBVK0100793676.1:0-11695 GCA_900067695.1 Picea abies | reverse complement strand
CCCCCATGGAGCCTAATGTTAGCGATTATTTTTGTCTTAGGCACAAAAGTACCCAGGTCTGCAGAATGACCAGGAAACACCCAAGCGCAGCAGCGGAAGGATCTCCTTTCCGGTTACGAGTCAAACGAGCGGGCAAGGTTTTGTTGTCGACAACCGAGATCCATCCACGAAGTAGATCAACGGTCATCGGGGTCTCGAGGCTATCAAGTTACCCGACATATAGCATCAAGGAAAGCTCCTATATTTCAAGGCTGAATCTGGGTCGTCCGATCCAGTGACGCGTGGCGCAGGATCCAGTCACACCGGCATATCGGTATTCGGAAGTTCAAGGGGTAAAATTCCCCGTTTCTTCGCCTTTCGAAACCTCGAACCCCGAAATGCCGATAAGCGCCCTCAAAGCCCGGCCCACGGTCCTAGTACCAGGTCACATCAAGCGAGCCTGAAGACGAGTGCGGTCCCCTGTTAAGCGGAGAATGCTACCTCGGTCGGTCATCTTAAGGACACGCAGCGCGCATCCGTGCCATTTCGGCATTCGGGAGTTCGTGGGGTGAAGGTTTTATGTCTTCGAGCATCTCGAAACCCCGAACCCCGACAGCGCCGAAACTAGGGCCCGCGACATCACGAAGCATTTTCAGCCGTCCATCTAAAGGGAACACCTGGCAGCAAATTGGGCCATCTCGGCGTTTCACCCATCGCGACTCCAAGGCACAAAAAGCAGCTCCGTTATGTTCCGATGCACGAAATGCCGGGAGAGTCCTGGGCCCACGCCCACAGCAGCGTCGGGTGAGTTCAAGACCGTCAGATCTCAAAGGGACACGTGGCACCAGATTGAGTCGTCTCGGCGTTTCGCTCATCGCGATTTCAAATTTCAGGAATAGTTCCTTTCCATTCGCGAAGGTTGAATGCACCTTTAACGGTAGCCACAAGGTCACAGCCCGTGGTCGCCTGGGAAATAAAAAAAAGCTACGCAAAGGGGGCCAAAGGCATCGGGCCCAGTCGCCGAAAGGTTCATCACGTTCTCCGGGCGCCATGGATCCGATCTCAAGACTGGTTTCTGCCTAAAAGTAAATGAAGGTAAGGAAGAGGTGGGTGAAACCTCCCTTCGTGCATTAAGTGCAAGATATGGAGAGCCTGGCCGACGGTCTTCCCGAGGGGGGTTCTATGTACCCATGTCTCCAAAGAAAAAAGGTCATGCCAAGTCCTCGGCCAGCCAGAAAAGTCTGCACACGCCAGATCGGCATTTAATGGCTCAGCTACTTCCCCTGCAGGAGCCATGCGCAGTTAAGGTGGTGTCCGACAGAGAAATATCCATCCGAATTTGGTTGAAGGGACACCATGCTTCAGATGACCGCACACGCCTCCGTGAGGCGATTTTCTCTGAGTATATAGACTCGGTCTTTCTATTTTTGTATGGATCGATGGTAGAGCGGAGCTCCCGACTGTAATGTTTTAACAACCATTCTAGTTCCCTGGTTGTGCATCTGTATCTGAGATTTCTTGTTTTATGACAAACAGTTTTCCTACTTCACCTTTGTTTTCGTCTCATGCCAGAGAGTTCATGATCGAATGATTCGCATGGATTGTCGCAGTTATGTTATGATAAAGGATTTGTTGTTGCATTACTGTTTTCTCTGGTCTTCTGCGTCTGAATGTAAGAAGATCTTGCCTTTGGGCGTTTCTTCTCACAGTCTGCTAGGAACCTTATGTTTATAACAGACCCCTGCACTCTTCTTATACAAGTCTTCCCCTTACTCACCCTTATTACAACTCACTGTTTGAAGTTTATCTAAGACCTCACTTGCCCATGCATGCCTGGCCTATTTTCAGGATTGAAATGATGTTGTCCTGAGTTTGCCTCCATTTGATCATCCATTTTATAAACAAATCGTGACATTAAACTGATGGGTGTCGGGCTTTGCTCCTGCTGCAATCCAGGAGTGACTTCCGTCGCCAACACGCTATTTCTTCTTTCCACTCTAGGACCTCTACATAATTTAAGGCCCTTCTTTTGACTTCCTCCTCTGAGTATTCTTCATTGGAATAGGGCCATCCTATGTTCACAACAAATCTATGATATGTGACGACCATGTTTGAGTCAGCATCTTGAAGCAATCAATTCCAACTTCATATTGATCTATCATCTCCGCCTTTGTTAGTACATAGACAGGGTTTGGTAGGCCTTATACTCCTATAATAATAGGATAGGTTGGGTGGCATTTCTTCTATTTCATGGCCAAAGCTTCATGAAATCCAAAGCGAATAGTTTGATAGGCAATATCTCAAACTAATAATTTGTCTAGGACATACTGGGTAGAGTGTGGCGTGCTTTGTAGTGGCATAGATTCTAATATAAATTTTTCGTTTAACCAAGTACTAATATCCCATAGTCTTTAGGATTTTCATAGTGTTAAATTTAATGCAGCTGCAAGAGCCATTCTCCGGGAGGATGGTAAAGACCCTGTTGTGATCTAGGGCCCCCAGTACACTCCTGGGGTTCTTGGTCTCGGACCAAGCCGTTAGAACCATGGCAAAAGACCCTAGTTGGGCCCCCAGTGTATTGTTGGGGTTCTTGGTGAAGGACCAAGCAGTTTGATCGTATAAGTCCCTAAATGTGTTCTAGGGCCCCTCGATGTGTTCCAGGGAATCCTTGCTCGGTGCTTGGATTGATCCTTGGTTGTGTATCTTGGTGGATAAGACCTTAGTTGTGATCTAGGGCCCCCAGATGTGTTATGGGGTATCTTGGTCTGGGACCAGGCAATTTCTTGGTTAAATACCAAACCAAGATAATGTGTGACCCTCTTTTCTCTCAGGACGGTCCATGAGACCTAGGAGCAGTTAAGAAGAAGGGCATGATCACATCATTGACCTTCCTCGTATGCTAGGATGATAAAAGCTTATAAGTTATATCATGAGACTCATGTAGACATTCTGCCACTAAAGAAGAACTTACCCTTTTGACTTTGTCCTTTATTTTGAAACCCCTCTTGTTGACTTGTTATTTTTTCCTTGTTTGACTTTTCTAATTTAACATTTAATATTTTATATTATAAAATATTAATTGTTTAATTGTTTATTTGTTAGGGTTTAATCTAACCCTAAAGTTAGGGCTAATGTGCTAACCCTAACCTACCTACCAAAACTATAAATAAAGTGACCTACCTCACTCACTACACTCACACTCTCCTTCCTAGCCAAGTTTTGGTCTGAGATTTTCTGCAGCTCCTTTGCTCAGTTCTCTAAGTGGCTGCGGCCCTCCTTGGACAGGTTTCTCACCTCCTTTCTGGTGTATTTTGGTCTGCTCCAGCCACCGAGGGTTTTACCCTTTCTCAATCTTGCTCTGCCTAGCATGCTGCTGACCTAGAAGGGACTTTCCAGCCAGCCGCAAAGGTTGCTCTTCTTGCTGTTTTTGCTGTTCTGAATTTTCTGATTGTGCCACACCTTGCTGTCCTAGTATTTACTGGTGCCCCCTTGCTGTCCTGGTGCTTGCTGTCCTGGTGTTTGCTGGTGCCACCATTGCTGTCTTTGCTGCCTTTTGTGTGCTGTATACTAACAGCTTAATACCCTATGAACTGGATTTAGAACTGTTGATATTTCCTGTAGCAGCTTTGTGTTTTCTGGGAAGAAATTACTAAGGCTGTTTGAGGCCTCTTTTCAGTCACTAGGCTGAACAGTGGTGATCTGTTCTTAGCCCCTTTACTTGACAGTGACTTGGCCTCTCAATTCCCTACCTGCTGGTTAGTTTTTCTGGTCTACTATCTAAAGGTTCTTCTTGGCAATTTGTCCTAATGATCATGATGAGATCTACCCTGAAGGTTGATCCATGATCCCTTAAAGCTTTTTCTGAGCATACATCAAAGAGGATAATAGCAGCACATCAGGTAAATTTGTTCTTTGTTTGGCTAAGGTTATACTCGGATCTATGTTATGATTTCTGTTATTAGTTTTTTACATCAGAAATTTTGAATGTGTTGCCTATCCAGAATTACAATAGCAGATATTGTTAAAATTATTTCTGTTCCTAGCTAGTCTATATTTTGCTCTTAAATTCTAACACATAGCATCCTCGGATAATCTAGGGCACCTCCTTCTATAGATCAGTTCATACAATGGAGACATGAAATGATCGCAAATTTGTCCAAAGCTTAGAGAGTAACTGTACTCCCATAGGTCCTTGCAATATACACGGACAGGCAAGCTTTTGTTATTCCAATATCAACCCATTCTTGAGAATGGCTGAGAATGGGTTTGCCACCCATAATATGCCTAGTAGATAAGAAGACATGTAAAACTCTGGCTTGGTGCCTTCTAGTGTTGATTTTGCTTTTCTTGGGGATCATTCAATGTCTGTGATACTATGGCTGCCCAATTAAAGCCCATCCCTCATTAAGGACCCCGTATAGTAACGAGACCCGAGATTTTCTAAGCTGAGGAACATCCTTTACCCATAGAGTCTATTGACAAGGACTACAACATCTCGAACTAGACTTTTAATAAAATGCCATGTACATAACGTTTTTTTAATAATCGAAGGACGCATTTTATTCAAAGAAATTTGAATCAATCAAATATGCAACAGTTTGTGGCTGTAAGATGATTCAATGATATGTAGTCAAAGACTAAAAACATTAAATTGGGGATTGCCTTGTGGCCTATTAGTCAACCAATGGCTCTTCTTTTGCCAATTTCTTAAAAACTCGATTCAGAAATTCGCTAATTTTTTCCATTGATAAAATATTTACATAATAAACAAATCTCTAATTTTTAGGAGATTCGTTAAATTTAACGCCATTATTTACCCTTATTACCAGAATACAGCAGGAATTTTCTTCAATATTTTCCTAAAATATTCCCGAACTATAGTGCATTTACAGAAAATATTATTTTTTCCTTGAAAATTGTCATGTGCTTTTATCAATTTAGCAAAGCTTCGAAATCCCTGGAGAAGAACTGCCATGCGAAGGGGCAAGGTCTATTTAAATAGATCCATCAAAATTTTGAAAATATGCAAAACACTTGAACCCTTTTAATTCTAAATGGCCTGAAAGTTATTTGAATTTAAATGTAATTACCCTCCCAACGAGGCCGAGGCGTGATTTCAAGCACAGCATCCAGATCATCATTTCTTGTACAAACAAAAATGGGGCCGGGAAAATTTTCCGGCACTTTTTCGCCCCGCCTGACAATAATATCCTTTCCGGTTCCCATGTTCTGCAGCGCCTGGCCAACCCTTCCGGCGCCGATAATCACCGACGGAATGACGGACTCTTGGACAGCGGCCATGGCTGCCGAAACCCTGATTCGCGGGTAATTTGCAGAGCAGAGAGATTTATTGAATTTGGGGTTTGTAAGAGAGGAGGGGGGTATGTAGCGAAAATGTGGATACGATGAAGGTAAAATGAGTGTGTGAGCCATATGTTGGGGGGTCGAAACTGTGACCTCTGAAAACCTTCTCAGTAGGATCGAGGGTGTATTGGAATGAATTTCCAAAGAGGGAAATTGTTTTTTTAACATTTTTAATGAAAATTTGAATGGTTACGCTGCGTTTTGGATGATGTCCACGCTGAGTAGGATAATGGTTTTTTTAAATAGTAGGGGCATTTTCAAGAGAATGTTGATGGTGCGTTTGATTTCATTCTTTACCCACATGCAACCAACAAACAAGTCACACAAAAGGGAGGGAAAGGAAGATCCACTAGGCAAGCATATCACATCATATTCTAGAGAAAGTTTTCTAGTTTTATTTATTGAGGAGGAAACCAATTAAGAAGAAGTGATAATTGATGCAAAAGCATTCATGGGGTTTTAGTAATTTTTCACAACCAAAAACATTTTCAATTTTGTTTTGTGTTTATTTCACGTTTTTTCATGATTTTAAAGAACAACAAGGGTTTGGTATTTTGATTAGCGTGTTTATTTCTTAAAGTTAAGGTTTGAAATTTGGGTATGTTTCAAAGAACACCTTCATCTACCTTTCTACCAAATTTTATTGAAAAATATTGAGTTTACCAAGCCAAAGTTCAAAATCAGTGCACAAAAATGCAGAGAGATAAGTAGGAGATTGAGCACCGCTCTTAGCAGCTAGGGTTTTTCCCTAACCGTCGCCCCTGAACTTGTTTGCATATTCATTGTGTTAGATCCCTCTAAGGTCGAACCAGTAACACGTTCGTTGGTTGTCGTTAGTTTGTGTATTGTTATCGCTCGTTGGTAGGAATAGGTTGACGATTTGGTGTTGGTGTTGGCCGCCCTTCTAAGCTACAATTTTTCTCTTATGGGAATCACTCATGGATGATAACAGCAAGGAAATCCATGCATATAATGCGCTAGTTCGAATCCTAACCCCAAGTAGTCGCCCTCAACTGCAACAGCTTTGCTTTGTCAGAAATTTGGATGGCATTCCCCATTTGGATCTCTTGTCCTCGAAGGCAACAAGAAAAGCCCTCATCCTATTTGAGATGGCTCTAGTTGGAAAATTTACAAGGTTGTGGCCCAATCCAATGTAATGACCCAGTTATACTAAAGAATAATGCAATCGGAGATTTAGCCATGTATTATACAAATCTACAAAATAACCATAAAATAATAAACCAAATAACCATTGAATCTTCATTGAAATTCTTATAGATAGGAGCGTTGAGAGGAAGGAACATAGTCGTGGTGATCTTATCTATAACCTAATGACTTGAGGAACATAACCATACCTTGATTATTAATGTGACAATTGCAACACAAAGTGGGGGAGAACTCACCACCCAACTGTAGACCTTGCTACTCAATCTTTAGTAGCAGGTCACTCTTGAGCCTTCAATCTACTACCATGCCATTGAATCTTTATCCTTACTCTCTCTTTAGCTTCAGCCAGGGAGAGATGTGCCCAAAGAGAGAGATGTCTTTTTCTCATCCTTTTCCCTCTTTGTATATAGTTCATCTATGGTAAAAACCCAATCCCTAGGGTCCATTATTTAAGTATTTATTATACTTTAGGGTTTCTCCATTAATTATGGTTACTTATTTTAGCATTCTCTTTAAGGATTGAAATATCCATAATAAATACTTATTTTTTTTAACTGCCGGAATCAACAACTGAGCGGTCTCATACTCACGTGACATGGGGTCGATTCTGACCGCTACCATTGTAACCTCCAGGTGCCATACTTATGCCCCTTCCGCAGGCACGGGTAAATCGAGGGGATTTGAACTTGGAAGCTCATCGAACATTAACACTTCATATCACGACACTTGCCAATTGAGTTGCCCCCCGAGGGTTCATAATAAATACTTATTATGACCCCCTTTAGGATAATTATTGTATACTTCATTATTATTATTTATTCCAATAAGTATTTGTTATGATCGTTTTACGAGAATTATTATATTTTTTATATTATTATTAGTCATATTTAATAATAATAATATGGGGCATGACATACACCTTGTTGGGTGCTAGTTTGATCCTTTTTGCCAAGTCCATTCACTCCCAATTTTGACATCAAAACCTCAACTTTTACCCTTTTCACTTAATCAATGTCATAATGAGCATTAATACAGGTAATAAGATGTCGTTTTTTAGATTTACTCTTAGTTTTACTTGTAAGTGGTATTAAAGCATTATTTATCTAGCAATCACCTACATTTCAACAATTACAAGAATTAACCATGTTTTATCAGTTATTACATGATTTACTAGTTATTACAAGAATTGGTGATTAGCATACATTCGCTCGCTCGGAAGGTAAAATTCCACTTGGAGGTATCTCATTAACACTAAGAGATGGTGATTTACCTATCCTACCACTGGCATAGCAGTTGTAGCCTGTTGCTCAACATATGGTTCAAATCAGCAAAGTAGTTACAGGAAATGCACAGAGTAAGTTGTATATCTGCCAATCTGCTCATGAAATCAAGGACGGGATACTAGGAGCGAGATGTACGATTCAACCAGGCAAAAGATCAAGGATTCAGTCTCAAGAATCGTGGAGAAAGCTACGAACAACATTATAATGGAGATCTACGCTATTTTTTTGAGGATTAATTTTGTAGAACGTGTGCATCTGAAAGGCACTCGAATTCCTTTAGACATGTACAAATGTTAGAAAAACAGGGGAGATTAGGGGAGTAGAGATATTATGATTATGTATCATAACTTATGTAATTGCTTAATTATTCTGAAATTATCAATATAACAAAATTCTTTTTTTTAAGCTTGATGTGTTAGATCTTTACAAACAGTCTGAGCTTTCCTTAACAACATGTTCCATGAGGGCCCCCTGGTCTATGTTGTCTTTTTGTAAGTGATTTTAACAGTTTCTATCGTTACATGCATGCTATGTTTTGATCTCTTGTTGAATTAGAATTGATTTTAATTAACTTGCAAGCAAATGTTACTTTGACTATGTAGTCTATGATTGTTTTGGATCTAGATGTTAAAAACAACAATGTGATTGAATGATCTCTCATCTTTTGTGCCATACAAACAATATTCACACTAATATATTGAGAGTTGACTGAGCCAACAATTCTTTTATGCCTTTATTATCAACACATTTCTTAGAGTAATTTGCCTTTCATTCAGCCTTTCAACTCACCTCTTGAGATAACCTTGTTTGGTCCTGAAACTTGGTTAACTAAATAGAGTGTGTTTGCAAGTAGGCACACTCTCGGAGTGAATGATTTACTTGTAATTCGAATCCCTACCAATGACAATTAAGTATGAGTGTTCATGGTTGAAAGAACCATTTATGTTTATGAGTTTGCCAGCTTATTTCTTTGATTTCAATAGGAACTCTTAGGCAATTTCAAGACTATATTTTGCACATATTGTGCTTGTGTCTCACAAGTTTACCTACCTGGATTGATAATAAATGCCGAGGAATATAGACCTTTAGATAAACCCAACACACCCCTCCTTCAATGAACTTCATCCTAAAGTTAGCTTTGATTATGTTTCTTGTAGATTTTTAATTAGCTCACTGTATCCTCCACAACACCCTCTATTAGCTCATGTACCTTTCACAACACCCTTCGTTGAACTAGTATAAAGCCACCCAAATGACTACATTAAGCATCGAAATTCTACATCACAACACTGAAGAAGTGCAAGTACTCTCTAGTCGTCCTTCCCAACTTTCAGAATCAGGCTTAAAGCATACTAGTCTATCTGGAGCCCCAAGTCTCGAGACCCCATCTGCCCAAGTAGGCATCTGGATTGGTACTCACGTACACCAAGCATCTTGAAATTCCAACCTAAACTCCCTCCACAACTTCCAAGTATAGCCCCAAGCATCGAAGTCCAATCCCACAACACCATCGATGAGCAACACTCTGACCATTCTTCAAGACTTCGGCATCACAACTCCAATACAAGGCATAAGGATTACTGGCACAAGTAGTAGATTGAATTGTCCCCGACCCATAAGATGTTACTTGTAATATTCTCCTTTGTGGTTATGGGCTCCCATGAGATCATCAAATAAATCGACCCTCTTGACCCACAATCACAGCCTTCTTGGCCCGCTGGTGGATAACCTGATAATCACCACCTCGCAACAAGCAACCATTGCATTAGTCATTATATCAACATTTCACAAAAAGAATCCACATGCTAACTC
This sequence comes from Picea abies, assembly GCA_900067695.1. NCBI lineage: Eukaryota > Viridiplantae > Streptophyta > Pinopsida > Pinales > Pinaceae > Picea > Picea abies. The sequence goes on along the minus strand of CBVK0100793676.1, from coordinate 2,090 downwards.
TTGCATGTCATCGTGAGAATACAATATCATTGTCATCACAACATCTTGAATAATAAGAAACCACATGCTCCTGCACATCATTTTTAAACATCTCATCACAAAACTACATGTAAGTTCTACATGCCATCACATAATGCCATATTGTCATAATATTATAACATCAAAATATATTTATAAAAGTTATGTTTCATCAAAATGAAACCACGTGTTAACATCATGAATATAATAATCATCTCAAAAACATTATCATGATTCATCAACAAAATCAATTGCACTAGCCTGCATAAAAAAGAGTGACTACCAAAATATCCATCTACCACATGGATCTTTCTGGTTAAGTTTGTCAGCTTGGTTGGATCATTAATACCATGAGTGATAGGTCTTACAAGGATACCAATTGTTTTTCGACACTCATATCCTCTTCTTTCAACCAAAGGGTTGACAATTTAGGGGACAAGTATAATCATCATATCAAATGCCAAGTTTCCCATTTAATTCATTTCATATTTCTTCTTTAAGTCTATTGTATATAACATATCACATATTTTTTTTTGACATCTCCATTAGGAATCATAATTGGAATGGTCTGTTGGCTTATAACCATATCTACCTCGTGATCTCATAAGGCGATTGTCTTTGCTTAGCTTTCATTATCATTCCTTGAGGAAAACCACTACATTTTGTGCATCATATGCCTCGTGATATCTATACACCTTTCCAACAAGCAAAACAACACATAGTTTATGATCTCTTTATGAGTATGTTATAACTATCATTTTCCCTTTTCCTTTTTTCAATGAAATTGCTTAAATGTCTTTTAAAGTCTTTGAATAAGAAAAATCATACTTCTTTTACTACAATTCTGCAATTCACTGTGTCACCTTTCTTCCCCTCTTGAGAAGACACATCCTCGAAGCAAGGTCAACAAAATCACCCTTTGATTATGCCTTAACTATTCATATTTCAAGCTATGTTAATCACAAATGCATAATTCATGTTCGAAGTGACTCATTGTCTTTCATCTGGACACACCCATAGTTGAGCAAATTTTTATTTTAGTTAAAGAAGAGCCATAACTTTTTTCAATTTTACTTTTGATATGAGGCTGCAACCAGATCCATGTACAAAATTGCAAGATATTCCAAAAATCCATGTAAAAACTTGCATGAGGTTCCACCTTGAAGACTCACAAGAATTTGAATTGGTAACTAAACCACTAGACCAACTTCGTCTTCCCAAAAGAAATATACGTTGATAAGACTGTATTCTTGAAATGAATAGCAAGACAACCCAGTCTTTAAAAACTGTAATGAAACATATTACCTCTAGTGACTACTTGATGAAAATGTCATTCTAAATTCATCGATCCATGATTCCATTTTCATATTGCTTGCAAACAAAATATAAAGTTTGAACTCTATCTCCAAGGGTCACCATAGATCGCACTAGTTAATGTGGACCATTGTAAACTCATGAAAACAATCTCACATCTGCTCCCTTTCCAACACATATCTCATGCATGGTAATTAAGGCTATCAAAATTTAAATTAGTATTCATGTGAGAGATGGAAACACTTCACACAAAATCACCAAGTAACATAGGCTTCATAGACATAGGATAAAGCTAATAAAATGCAATTCTTTGTTCATAGATTTCTTTGGCTTTCAAGGTCGAACCAAGTGGTGCAAGTTGTCCTCCTATTGATCCATTAATTCACTCTTGTAGGTTTGAGCGATTGTGAAAGGTGTTGGTCACTATAATTGCTTAATTGATTTAAACAATCAAGTGATACATAAATTATCAACCCAGGGAAGTCCTTTATGTTTCAAATATAGCCACGCACTATATATGCTCAATTCCAAAAGCACTTAGTGTTGTAGTAAAGAAATTCATACTATTTAAATAAACTGAAGCTCTGAATTAAATCATAGGAAAGTAATTCCCTTATTGCAATTCTTTAAAGTTCAATTAAGAATCCTGGATTACATTAAAATAATACTGCAATGGGAAAGAACAACTATTCTGCAATCAGAGAACATGACCCTTACTCTCAAACAGAGACTCAGTACTAACACTCCTTCATGAAAAC
>CBVK0100793673.1:0-17157 GCA_900067695.1 Picea abies | reverse complement strand
CCATCAGACGGTCAATATCTACTTCGGGAATCCAGGCTTCGGGAGTTTCAGTATCTCGACTCCTGGTTTCATCCGGAGCGTTTTCGCCCGGAGTTGTAGATCAAGAGCCACACGTCCTTTCAGATCGGATGGTCATTATTTACTTCGAGAATCCGGGCTTCGGGAGTTTCAGCATCTCCAACCTCGACTTCATCTGGAGTTCTTTCTCTCAGAGTTAAAGAACAAGCGTCGCGTGTCCTCCTCAGATCAACGATCGTCGTTCACTTCAGAGCTTTAGCATTCATTTCAGGTCGCCACGTCACTTCGGGCCCATATTTATGCCAGCTCTACATGCAGACCCCTCTCAGGCTCTGAAGTCCAAAGTACATGGTATTCGTCAGTGCATACACATGGCACCCTTATCAGTCATGACACGTGGAATCCATCTAGTGCTGACACATGGCACTCATTTAAAGCATTTTCAGATGTGTCTTCAGCCTATTTTTGAGTGACACATGTCACCCCTCCATCTACGACACGTCAGCATAGTGACGTCAGGTCTCCACGTCAAATCATCCTCCGGGAAGTGTTCTTGTTCAGCGCCAAAATTAGTGCCATATCTAAGCATGGTTAGAAGGACCCTAAGGTTGACAGGCAGATAAACTTCAGCAGTGGCGCTAAATTCAGTAGGAGATCCCAGATCGCAGATCAATGACCACGTTTCATTGCAGGGATGCAATATGCTCGAATGATAAAATTCTTGAGCGGTCCCACAATTGAGCTCGAATGATAAAATTCTTGAGCGGTCCCACAATTGAAACCATGGTATATCAAAAGAGCTATGTGGTAGAAGATGGTGAATTGCAAGCTCAAAAGTGGTGTGAGTTCAAACCGCTTTCGATGGCCTTGCAATCACATGCTTATAATATTTCCAATCCAAGAGCAGTGTGTGGTCGTCCCCTAGAAATTAAGCCTTGTCACAATCCCGAGAAAAAGCAGTTAATGAAAAAGGAGTGGTGGTTGAAACCTCGACTCAATCCATAAATAGAAGGCATGGAGGACCTGGTCGTGGAGACAGAACTGTCAGCCCAAGGTACCCCTATGGACGGTTTTTCCTGCATGCCCATGCTGAGCTGAGTTTGCATCTGATGGGAAGATACACACACAGTCTGACAGAAGAAGGCACAGACAAAAGGCTTTGAATGCATGGCCAGATCGCACTCCTGGTAGTCATGGATTGATCTAAGTATAAATCGATTAGTTCAATATTTTGTAAAGGTCGTCAAGTGGATGAACAGTGTTCCCTATTTTGTAATATTTTGATGCTAGAACTGTTCTCTGGTTATGTATCAAACTTGAGACTTTCGTATTAATAGAAGTCATCTTCTTTCATCTCTTTTCTCAAACTATGCTAAAACGCTCAGGCATGGAGAATCCAGTCGAGTGTTGTGGTTCTATTGTAATGTAGGTTTGATTACAGTAGTATTGTGACCAGCTCTTCCGATCTCACAACTATGCTAAAACGCTCAGGCATGGAGAATCCAGTCGAGTGTTGTGGTTCTATTGTAATGTAGGTTTGATTACAGTAGTATTGTGACCAGTTTTAGTCAGCTTCCTTGTTACCTTATTTCCCCTTATGTTGGAAGGCTCGAGAAAGGAGGATCCAGTCGAGTTGTGATAGTTGCATGATAATGTAGGTTTGATTATTGTGTTGTTGTGACATATTTTAGTGTTTGAAACTTGAGTTCAAGAGTGCTCTTGAGCCTAAGTTTTTCTTCACCAAGCTGCTTGAAAGTCGGATGCCCATAACAGTCTTGTTTACCTCTCTCACTAACTCTTCTTTATTCTCACACTTAAACTCAAATCACTGACTGAAGTTAATGAGGCCCTCACTTCCCTGTGCATTGCTTGTCCAGTTTCAGTGTTAAAATCATTCTTGTACTGAGTTTTATCCATTTGACCTCCATTCATAAAACCAACATCCACCAAACATTTTGATGGGCATTGGGCTTACCCTCTCACAGTCTGAGGGTGACTCTCAGTGCTAACATCATCTAATGAAGTAGATCATCGTTCCCTCAACAACAAAGCAAAATCATGTTCAAAGGAATCAACATATCTAAGTTGAGCATCTCTAGGAGGGGGTTTTACCTCAGTAGGAATTAAATTATAGACCTTTATAAATCTAGTTGAAAACTCATGCACTGTTTCATTAGGTGTCCTTCTCATGTGGTTATATTGAGTTAACAACTACAGGGAGTTTTTCTTATCACCCCACTTTGCAAGAAAACTGGTTTCAAAGGCTTCAAAATTTATGATACTGGCTGTTGGGTGAGCTCTGAACCACTTTCTGACTTCTCCTGCAAGACTTTGTGAAAACAACCTCATTTTTGCATCCTCAAAATCTACTTCTTCTAAGTCTATAAAATCATTGAACCAGTATAGATTCTTTTGGGTTGACACATTGCCTTCAACATCATACAACTTAATCCTTAGATTATACCCCCAGGGAAAATCATGTAACTGAGCAGGAAAAACAAGAGGGGAAAACCTAGCTGCCATGGATGTTGTAAGGACTTGAAGTGGTTGTTGGTTCTGAGTATGAATCACAATAGGTTTGGTAGAGGCAGCTAAAATTAAATCTTGGAACCTCTTCTTATCAAAGATAATCTCATTCAAACAAGACTCAGATTTAGTTCTGAACAAAGTTTTCTCAAATTTCACCTCAAAATCAAGGTCTTCAATGCTTGTTACTCCATATTTGGGCAAGGATAGATATATGTCTAAACACAAAACTCGGCTTATTTTCTTTTCTTTTCTTTTGTGTACAATATTTTAGGATCAAACACAGGAATCACTGCTTCTGGGTCTGGGTTTCTCCTTGTGTGAATTCTCTTGGGAGCCAGGATTTCTAGCTCAAACTACTTTATGTTAATGGCCTCTTTGTAATGGAGTTGCCAGGGTAAATTTAGTCTCAGCCAATAAGGTGTTTGATTCACTATCACCCTTAGGAATCAAATCCGAAGCTTTAAGTCATTCTTTTCCTAGGGAATATTTCACTTTCGATCCCCAACAACGGCACCAGAATGTTAACATTCTGTAAATTTGTTCGGCTGATAAAACAAACAACAGAGGTAACCTACAAACCAACTTTATATCTAGGTACTAGCTTGCTCATCTCGGAGAGGGCTCTCTCATGTCACTTGGTGTTTCTTTGACAATCAATGGCTAGGTTTTGTTGGTTTGGGGGTTTTTTTATAAATTTGTTGGCAAGGAAGGGGAGGGACACTTAGGGATATGGAGTCAAAATTCTGAAAATGAATGAAAACACTGACTTGTCTGTAGAAACCTCCAGAGGATAAAGGCTAAATGAGGTGATAAATCTGAGTTATAATTTGTAAATTTGCAGAGTGTAGGAAGAAAAAGAAAACATGTAATTGCATCAGAGCATTAAATAAATGAATTCTGAATAAGTTAGGAAGAACTTAACATAGTTTAAATTGCTTTAGGAAGAACTTAACATAGTTTAAATTGCTTCAACCGAGAGCATCACAAGATGAATTATGGGTCTTTTAATATCCAATTTAAATAGAAGACAATGAAAATGAAATCATAAATATGGGAAATACATACAAAGAGAGAAGACAAACTCATATCACCACCATTAGAATCTTTTCATGGAAACTTCAAAGACTTCTGCATATGTATTCAATTCAATTTCAGAAAATTACAATGAGTTCTAAACAACTAAAATTGTGCCCTTGCACTTCTACCAACATTAATACATTTGGAACTTCTAATACTTATACAATTTGAGTTCCTTTAGTTAGAAACCAATTGCAATAGTTGAACTGAAATGTTTCAGCTTCTAAAACTAATTACAATGATTACAAATGATAGTTTCAGTATGGGAATTGATTACAATGATTAACAGCAAAATGTTTCGTGATCCAATTGTCGGTTCCTCTGATGCTTCAACTTCTTCTTTTTCCACTTGTTTTTTTCTAGTCATATGTCTGATCTGCCATATTTAGTGACACCTGGACATCATTTTCTAGACCCTGGAAAACTGCATTTTGTTTTACCCAGCTGTACTATCTCCTTCCATTGCAAGTCAGAAGGGATATCATAGTCCATCATTTCTTTGATTAGGATCTCCAGGTCAATCCAGGAGGCATATGTCATGACTGGTAGTCCAATCTTCATTGTTTTGAACTGATTCAAAATCTCAAAATCTGTAATCAAATGGTCAACCAGGGTTGCTCCTTTCAAGTTTTCCTCCAAGTTTTCAAACTTGGAGTGATCCATTCTGCATTGAGTGAGGGGAGATTTATATTCCTCCTGATCATATAATTTTCCTTTGCCATCCCAAAATGGTGGGAGGCCTTTGATGAACAACTCTTCAAACAGATCCTTGAATTCCTGTACACTTTGCTCCATCTGTGTGGCCTTAGTTTGGACTGATTTTAGTAGGTTATGTTTGGCAATAACCCTCCTAGCCCAGAGGATCAATGTAGTCCTGTATTTGACCCCAATGGTCTAAAGCTCTGCAATAGGGATGGATTTTAGCAGTTTTATGGCATTTTGGGCCCACTCTGATGGTTTCTCTGCTAAGGTCTCATTTACAATAGTGCACCTGCTTCTGGATGTGATGGCCATGTTGTCTTTATCATTGATGAAGTTTAAGTACACTCTGAATTTGGCAGCTTCAACAACTATATATTTCCAAATGATATGTTTGGCTCCCTGCAACAGTCCTTTGCCTCTCAATCTTATTTTTAGCTTGTATATCCTCTCCTACAAATCTTGATTCTCTTTTTGAAATTGATCCATCAATTCATCTTTTGTTTTCATTTCCTGCTTCAATTTCTTTATGTTTCCCTTTAACCCCTTGATTTCTCCTACCTTTAGGATAAATTGTGGCATAGCCTGGACAAGTCCTTCAATGCTTGGCCAAACTTCTATAGTAGAAGGTACAACTGCAACCATGTTCAGTAATTTTGTCTATCCTTGTGACCAATTCACCTTTTCTTGTTCTAGTTGTAATACCTTAGCCTTGTAATTCAATGTCTCTTGTCGAAATGATTCCTTTTCCTGTTCTAGAGCAACCAGTTCTGTTTTTTGTTGATGCTCTATGGCGGACATTTTTAGTTTATTATTCAAGCTTTGAATTAGCTTGTCCTTTTCATCCAATGAGGATTTCACTCCCTGAGGGCCTTCAGATTCTAGCCTCTTGACCTGAGTTTTCCAAGCTTTGTTGGATGCCTTTTCTTGCCTCAACTGCCCTTCCAACTTTATTGCATAAGTTGGCAGCTTTGAATTCTTCAGAATTAGACCCAAGTAATTAGAATACAACATATCACTGGTATTCCTATGGAATTTGACTTTGTCTGGAGCACTGATGTTGTCATATTTTATCTTGATCTCAGATACTTTGTCTTCATCTGCAACTGTTATATTAAATGCCCTCTTCTCTATATCTCTTATTGTGAATAGAGAAGCCTTGTGTTGAGACATATTTTCCACTTCGGGGACTAACTCCCTCATCTCACCCATAGCCATATTTCCTTTCTCAGCATATTGTTTTGCCAAATCCTCTTTAGATTGATACGCTGCTCCAGATGTCTTATCAAAGATGTGATTTTGTTGCTGAAAATTCTTGAGTTGCCTTCACTTTGGAGCTTGCTTCCCTTCTCAACTTCTACAGTGTTGGTACCACTCTCCACCATATCCATATTCACATGTTCTTTACGCTCTTCCTCCTCTAGATCCAATATCTGTGGGGATTGTGTGATATTCTTCTTAGGGGCAGTCTGTTGATCACTAGTGCTTGTGGCTTCTGAACTACTTCTCTTGTTGTAAACACTTACTTTGGGAACTTTAACTATCAACTTCTGAGGAGTTTGTTGTGTTTGAGTTTTTTGCAGGGTTGCCTCCATTTGTTGTGTTTCAGCTGGTTGCAAGATTGCTTCCATATCCACACAGACTTCTAGATTTGCCAATTTGTCAAAACCCTCAACAAAAACATGCTCATAAGGGGCATGTTTGTTCATCGGTCTTCTCTTGGATATGATCTGATGTGGATCATATCTTCTTCCCTGTAGCTGTGTAAAACCAAACTCTTTGAGCTTTGCTTGGATCTGAGATAAGCATGATCTAGTTTTGACAATGAAGGGTCCAATGATGAAAGGGAATTTGAGGTATGCAGCTTTGTGCAATTCCAGGAAATGCTCTGTCTCTAATATGATTGTTTGCCCGATTAATTCAAGGGAAAAGACTCTAGGTGTCATAAAAATAGGTAAAAGATAGGGAGATTCATTACAACCATAAACCCATAACACTTTTGAATGCATGAACAGTACCCAGTCCCCTACCCTGTTTTTTGGATTTGGTTGTAAATAGCTCCTCATGTCATCTGAGACTGTTGATAGGCTGGTGTTGAAAATCAAGTTGTAAATCATGGACATGACTTTGTTGATGAAGATGAGCAATGTGATCCTCTTACATTTGGTTGATATGAATGTTTCTTCAGGAAATTCTCTCTTATTTGTTTCCAGAAAAATCTTCAGCAAGTATGTGTAATATCTAAACTGTCTAAGCGAGTGAAAATTCACTAGTTGTTTATGGATATTATCAACTATGAACTGGTCGAAACTAACACAGACTGATGGACTAGACTCTGACTGAAAAAATTCCAACAGAAAACCCAACATGACCTCGATGACATGCTTGTCATTATCTAGACCTAAAGTTTGACTTAGTAGGGAACAAACCCATTGGACCTCAATAACCATGATGCTCACACTCAATGGAAGAGATAGACTTTATGAAAGATGCTCTGGTTTGACAATTGTCTGTAAAAATGGGTCTTTGACTTCTGACGGACACTCCCTATAAACCATAATTAACTTTTCTTCCTCGAACGGTTCAGAAACTACGGATAAATACTCTGGTATGCCGAGGGTACCTCGAATTGATAGACTCTCTACCCTACATAGGACCTCGAACCCCTGTTTATTAATGAAAAATTTATCTTCCTATGAATACTGCTCTACGCACCAACCTATGAATTCGGAGCAAGGGAGCGCGACCTTGACAATGTAAGGGACTATAGTGGCCTAGACTGCTTCAAGCAAGGGTATCTACTTCCCTACATTATCGGACAGATTAGCTCTGGACACAGAGATGGATGAAACGGTGATTTTAGTGTCGAACACATCCGAATCTTGGTCAATTAGGGATTCTTCGTTTGGCACGAGATCTTGCTCTGTTACTGAAATTATGATAGGGTCCATGGTGGTGATGAAAAATACATGTAAACGAGCAGAAAATGCGTGAGCTTGGTGTATTGTTGAGCTTCAGTTTGAATGTAGTGGTCGTGCCAACTTTCAAACGTTCCAATATTTGAAAAATAATAAAATAAACAACAAGTGCCCCTTTTATATACTTTCCCGATTTCGGGGACACGGGGAAGTGGTTTGGGGGAACCCGCTTCTCGCCCCGAAATGCACCCAGTGGTGCCACATGGTCCTGAACCAAAATCATGGTTTATTTTTCTACCTGCTTTCGGGAATTATCCTCCGCACAAATCCTCTCCTTGAAAGGATCTTCGACTGTTGATCTGGAAAGCCTCGTGATCTACGATGTGTCGGGTCCCATCATCTCAGTGCCCCTCAGATATAGCCTCCTCCTGCCAGATTTATCCATGTTCTCTAGTTTGTCATGCCTCCACATCAATTTAGCACCTTGCTAAGTCTTGAAAACTCGATTTCACACAGAAATGTTTTATGGTGATAACAGTTCCTATCACGCCCCTTCTCTAAGGAAGTTTGGTCCATTTTCTTCTCCTCTCTATCCCTTCCTGGTCCTTGGAATGGTACCTCAATTGAAGACACCCTAAAATCATGGCTCTCCTCCCCCTCCATCTCCCAATACAAACCTCTCACTCTCATTGTAGCATGGGGTATATGTATTTCCAGGAACCATGTTATTTTTGAAAACTTTGATCCCTCCCCCACCCACACCTCCACCACTTCACTTTCCATCTTACACTCCTTCCCAAAAAATCCTCCCCCAAAAATCTCCCCCCGCCCTACCCACCTTCCCCCCTCCATTGATGCCTCCCTACCCTAGGCATTCTTCGACGGGGTAGCTCAGGGTTATCCACCCACAAGAGCTGCATGGGGGATTCAACTACCAAAATTTCCTTTGTTGCAATTTTTTACACTGCCACCAATAATCTAAGTGAATTATGGGCAATAAAATTGCTCCTTACTTTGGAAAAAGAAAAAGGCCTCCCTCAAATAAATATATTTGGGAACTCTTCTTTGGAGATAAATTGCATAAATGGAAAAAAAATCCCTTCACTCTTTCACTCTTTAGCCAATTTTGGAGGACATCAGAAGGTTACTTTCATCTTTCTCTCATGCAAATTTTACACATGTCTACAGGATATGGAACCAAGAAGTGGACAACCTCTCAAAGGTTGGATTGGACCTGGACCTCAATTGCTAGAAAATATGGGAAGAAATCCCATCAAGCTCCCCATAACTTCTTTGCATCCTTGGGACCGCTTTCTGATTAATGCACTTTTCATGTTGTTGTCTCGACCATGGATTTGTCTCTTTTGTTTTTGACAGTCCTACTGCTGACTCAAAAGGATCAAATTTTTGCTCCCATAAAGGGAAGGATTGTATATAGTTTTTGATGACAAAACTATAAAATCTCAAGACCTAGAAGGTCAGCAAGAAATTTTTGGAAAGGAGCTATCTCCAACAACTCTATGAGGCATGATAAGCCAAAAGAAATGCATCAACATTATACTATTGTAATTTTGTCTTTTGAAGTTTTCTCCATGGGAACAAATATATGCATATGTATACACACACACACACACACACACACATATATACATATACATATACATATATATAATGTCGAAGTAAAGAGACTAATGTGCCAAATATATGTGTGTGTGTGTACAATGTCGAAGTAAAGAGACTAACATGCCAAATATATATGTGTGTGAGTGAGTGTGTGTACTGTGTATATGTATATATGTGTGTGTGTGTGTGTGTGTGTGTGTGTGTGTGTGTGTGTGTGTGTGTGTGTGTCCAAAAAATAGTGTTATGAGTACATAGGTGGGCATGAAAGCCTCAAAAGTGATCATTCTACATCATTGGGATTATGCTCTCAAAAAATACATATGGTACAAAAAATTTCCCTCGACACATCAACGGTCTAATGCTATCTAAGGATGAAGCCTATTGGCCCTGATATAGTGTACAAAAACATTTGCCAAATGTTGGAACAACTAGACCCAAGCCAGAGGCACCCCTACTACATGTGGCTGCATAATAGGGGGGAGATCCTCAATCTCGGCCATAGGAACAACACGAGTGAGCACAGTGAGGTTGCGCTCCACTCATCCCAAGACTCTTCCAGCCTCTCTGGTTGGGGGTCCCCTTGCAGTTGTTGGTCCTCCTGTTGTTGTTGGTCTTGCCTTAGGTCGAGGACATCGTCAAGTCCTGCCGAAGTCTGTTGGTCATACATGCCTCACATATGTACATAACAAATACGCGAGTCAGTACTATATACATACATAAAAAGGATATATATGAAAATTAAAAATTAAATAAAAATTAAAATATATGTTATTTGTCTCACCTCACTCCTCGCTGGGAGGTACAAATATGTCTAGGTCTCTGATGAAGTTGATCCCTGCATATGGGTAATCCTTGATCATTGATATCTGACGTTCCCACTAGTCAAACAATTTATCATTGAATGCCTGTATTTCCTCCCTCCCCCATGTCTAGGAAACAATGTTTCCCACCTTCTCACTACTAGAAAGGATGCTACATGCCCCCGTACTGTCTCTCTGGGATTGAGATTGGACACCCTCTCAATGAATAAGGAGAAAAAATAGTACCAAACCCGAATTTCATTTTGGTACACTGTCGCCACTCTGTAAGTTGTCTCTTCATGCATACCAACATGGTAGTACTCCAGTAAAAAATGGTGGCCTCCAAACACTGAATGGCATAATGCATATGTGCCCGGGAGGTTTGTTGAAGGGTTGTGGATCTAGTAATCCACTTGATCAAAAGTAATATCACACACAAAGATAGTTGGTGATATTGTGGATTGGCATCTGAGAACCTACCTTCTCAGTGTCGGCCTCACAATACATCTGAATGTAGTCCTCGATGTTGAAAGGCCCTGGAGGAAATGTTCTCAAGTTAACTAGTTCCCCTCTTCTCGAGAAGCCAATCAAGAAGTAAATTTTGTCTCTGGTTGGGGTAAGTGATTGGCACTCTAGCATGAAGGCCTCAACATTAGGATGTCGATACTCCATAAGAGCATTGACCAACCTCAATTGTGCCCTCATAAACTGACACTAGAAGAACTTCCATAACCTGCATTGCTTTAGTGCGACAATGGCTATAGGGTCCTCCTCAACTAGGACGTTGATCTCCTCATATGAGTGAACACTTTCTTTTTATTTTTTCAAAGTACTAGAGGGTGTACGTAGGCTTCTTTGTACACAGTCGAGTATTTACGTGGGTTGTTTATTCTTCTTCCCGAGTACATACGTGGGTTGGACTTGGACAACCCGTGTACACGTAGGGCCTCTCTTTTTACAAGAGCATGCCCCCTCCAAACACAAAATTAAAGATAAAAGAAAGAATTGAACTACAAGTCTAGGTGTTTTTTAGTTACTTGGTCCAAACATAAGGTCATTTCATCCACTGAAGCTCCTAGAATCCACTCTTTTAGCAAAGGGGTCTTTTCACCTTTTGGTTGATTTTCAAATTGCAATGGTAAAAATGAGTTGTCCACTTCTATTTATAGAATTTTTTGGCCCTTTTTTCCCCCTCCCCCCCGCTTTGTATTTTTCCCTGGCTTGGTGATCACTCGATTTCACTTCTGAGTTTTCTATTGATCGTTCTGGTAGTCTTTTTCTTTCGGTTTGGTAATTTTTTGGGATGGGTCACATTTTTTGGTATCCTTTGGTAAAAGTCATTTTTTCCAACTTTTTTCATATAAGTTAGGATTTTATTCCCACTTTCTGCATCTCATTGTCCTTTTCTCTTTGCTATAGGATTGAACCCACCGAAGTGTGACATGGAACCTTCATTGCTTCTTTATAAGTGTAGTAATTAGGTGGTAGAGCCTACCTTTACATGGATTCCCTAGGTAGATCCTTCCTATATTTTTGGCATCCGTGTTGTCAATAATGACTATAGGCTTGGGAGTACTTGTTAGTCCTATCATGATTACGAGATGAAGCCTCATTATTCTATTCACCATCATCCTAGGCCTTTCCCTCGGGACTCCCTAATGAGCATGCTTTGTTGTCTTTCAAGCTCACTTTGAAATTCAAAAGAAACATTCAATGAGACTGTATTTATTCTTTTTGATATCGTCTGGATTAACTAAGAAAATTATCCCCATGGAGTCTTCTTTAATCCCTTTTCAGACTCTATAAAAATGAAAATATTTTCGAGCGATCTTGTTTCCCTTCACACTCGCCAAACTCAAATTTGAAGGCACATATGTCTGGCGGTAGTTTACCCCTTTTTCGGTCCGGATGGCTAATTTTACAAATAGAGGTATGCTCTAGGAACTCCAATTCACTAAGAGTATTCCAGGGATAAGTTTAACACTTTTTTGGGCACGAGGGACTAAATCTTTGAAAAATGAACATTCTCCTTGGTTTTGGTTTATCACCTTTTTCGAGCCTTGGAGATTACTTACGAAAAAGGAACCCCCCCTGAGCCCATAGATAATATCTTTCTAGACTCCCTAAAATTGAAAATATCATTGAGTGACCTTGTTCCTTCACACTCATTAAGTTGGTCCAAAAGAACATCTATTGGCATGAGTTTAACCCTTTTTCCAGCCAATAGATTATAGCGAAAAAAGGTACGCCTTGGGAGATTCGTCTCGCCAGGAGAGTTCTCCTCAGTTACTTTTATACCTTTTCAGGCTAAGGAGACTAAACTTAGAAAAAGGCTATGAGTCCATAGTTAAGCTCTTTTTAGACTTCTTAAAATTGAAAATCTTGCCGAGTGATCTTGTTTTTGTCACACTAGTTAAAATGGTTTTGAATAGACATATTTTCGGTGCAATTTTAACCTTTTTTCGAACCGAGTAGACTACCTTTGAAAAAGGTACTCCCTGGACTCTTCTTTTTATGTTTTTTTAGACTCTCTAAACGTGAAAAAACTATTGAGCTTACCTTCTCTCGGCTCGTCAAAAATTACATAGAAGGGGGTCTTACTGTGTCATGTTTAATCACATTGTGGGTCTCATCTTTACGTCTTTGGCCTAATTCCGACTCCATGTTGTTCTCAACTGAACCTTTGAAGCATTCCTTATACACAAGCCTTGCAACACTTCTTGCCTCTGTGACCTGACACCTTGACCCATAGAGGAATTTTTCCCGAGTGTCCTTATCCTGCACATGTATCATTTCCTTGAGAATTAGTGTGTTCTATGCGCTTCAAACCGGTTTTCTTGTCGCGACACTCGTCCCTCCTTTGTAACGTAGAATTCTCTTATTCTTTTTCAAGCTCTTTAAAAAATTGAAAAAGACAAAAAAAAAATCAAATATTCCAAAAAGAGGGGACGAGAAATACACATTTTTTTTTGGAAGCAAAGATAGTCGCCCTTGGGAAAAGCACATCCTTTCATTTTTTCATCAAGCATTGGGATCTAGTATGACCTTAGGAAGATTTTCTCGCTACATAGAGTTGTGTCCTCCTTCATTTGGTTACTCTTCCAAACATATGGAGAGTTTGCATTGCCTCTTGCATCACAAACTTATGTCAATCTCATGCTTCCTGAGTCTGATCATCTTTCGTGCTTTTGTCCAAGGGAATTTTTACCCAACCTGAGTTGGCCTTTCTGCAGTTTATCTCTTGAATTTCATGAGTCGGTCATCTCGAGATTCTAGTCTAGTCCATATTCGAAATCAATGAAGGTCTATGCCTGATCATTGAGATAATCTAGTATTTTCCTGATGGATTTTCAAAGACCTCAAGGTAGTGATTTATACACTCCCATTGTAATCCTACCTGATTTTTAAAGTTATTGAATTTTTTGCTCGAGCTATGAAGGCTTCATCTCCAGCCGTAGGCGTCACTAACTTCTTGAAGATACATACTATGCTTGTATATCTTCGACTAATTTTGAGATGTAGATCTGTTGTGTATTTCTCACGACTACACTCTATATAGTTATATGACATGGATTTGTAGTGTATTTTATTGAAAACCATTATTGAGTTCATCCCGAGCATGGGTATACCTGCTTCAAAGATACAATTGTTGTTTTGCAGATGGCACCTCTCGAACTTTGGTCTTGGCCTCACTCTATTTTGTGCATTGGTGAAGATGTTGTAATGTATTTCGGCCATTAGTTTCTCTTATGAACTCACACATTATGGGGAATCTGTTATAGCCCTAAAATTCCCTACTCATGCATATATGGCATTCACTCTCTTACTTGCATAATTTACCAAATTATTGGTGAGAAGCTCTACTTAAAAAACCAAGTTTTAGAGCATGTATGCGCCTTGCACCACTAAATCCTGTGTACATACGCTTGTTGCGTGCTATACATCCCATGTACATACGCTTTCTGCACAATACACAACCTACGTATACCTCCAAAAGTTGCAAAAATTAAAAATTTGTAAGGAATTTGGTGGAATTCACAGGCTATTAGAGGTTTCCCAACCAATTCACCTGCTATAGCCCATTCCCCAACTGAATAACCATCCTTTTGTCATATAAAAGGAGGTGTTAGGGTATCATTGTTAATGTTTATGCTATTCCTTCCCCCCACCCTCCCCCCGAAATACAATATATGTTCCCAATCCTCATCCTTCTAGGGATTGTCAGGAGGTCTGGGGGATATTGAAGATCTTGACCAAAAACCCCCTTTGAGGCATCAAAAGTCCTACCTTTCTTTAGCACAAAAACAAGTTTGTTTAGAATTTTGATCCAACAACTATATTGGGGTCTTTGGATCATCAGCCCCTAGCCCAGTTGTGAAATTATTACTCTCTCTCAAAATTTTCACAAGCTAGCCAACCCCACTAAAAATTTATCCATTAAGCACCTCATTGAGCTTCACTCCCCCTCCATTCTCCTTTTCCAAGAGTCTATGATTTTAGGTTCCAAGGCAGTGGAATCATTCTCAGCCTCTTTTCCAGAGTGGGATTTCCTCTCTCTTGATGCAAATGGGAAGTTGAGTTGTCTCCTCACTAGATGGAGGAAATCCTCCCTGAAACTTCTCAACTCGTGGTATTTTATGTCTTTCTTGGGCACCCATTTCTTCTCCAGGGAGTTAAATATTGATTTCTTTTGCATCAATATTTATGGACCGTATTTGGATAGAGAGGAATTATGGCAAAAAAATTCAATTCAACTCTAATAAATCAGGAACATGCTTTTATTAGCGAGGACCTCAACTTCACTTTGGGAGACAACAAAATTAGGGGTCCCTCTACTCAAAAAGACCCCCTTTCTGACTTCTTTATTCAGAAGTTGGACGATGTTATATTTTTAGACAATCAACCCATCAAATACTCCCCCACGTGGAGGAACATGCCCACTAGGGAAGATAGGGTTTCAAAAAGACTTGACATATCTTATGTCAGAACTCCTTCTTCATGGAAATATACGTTCCAGATAGTGGGTGGCCCCAAGTGAAATCTTTGATCACAATCCCATCATGTTGGAACTAACATAATATGGGGAAAATCCACCTAAGCCATTCAAATTCAATCCTCAAAGGCTCGAAACTCAGTTTACATAGAAGCTATCAAAGAATGTTGGACCCCCTACAATCTCCTCCTCCCAGAATCTCGTGCAATTCAATTTATGACAAATATGAAAAAGGGAAAAGGCTATCTTTGTTTCTTGGAACAAGAAGAGAAAGCAGGTAGAAGACAAAGCCTTATATGATATCGAAGACAAAACAAAGGCCTGGCAGGAGAGGGAAACATCTAAGCCCCCTCTGGTTGAGATGAAAAAGGAGTACAAGGCTCTAGACCACCACAAGAGAAAAATCCTTCTAAACAAAGAAAAAGAGTGAAGAATGATAAGCAGAGCCCTCTGGTTACAATCTAGGGATGAAAACACCAAGTTCTTCCACCACTTTGAAAATGGCAGAAAAAATTCCAAAACAATTTGGTCTATAGACAAATTCGATGGGTCAAAAGCATCCTCCTTTGAAGATATTGCTCGAGATGGCACAACGCACTTTGAATCCATATTTAAAGTTGACTCCAAGGCCAATATAGACAATATCATTAGGGTGGTGGCTCTCTTCCCTAAATTCATCAACCCGGAAGAAAATAACAAATTCATGGAGGAGATTACAAAGGAAGAACTTGAGAAAATTCTTCACATCTTTCAGAGGGACAAAATCTCGGGGTTGGATGGCTTTCCAATTTATTTATACAAAGGATGTTTTGAGATCATTGGAGATGACCTTCTGAAACTGGTAGAATACACAAGGATTACTAGTCATATACATGCTCCCTTCTATGCCAATTTTATTTCCCTCATTCCAAAGGTGGACAACCCAACAAAATTCGAACAATTCAAGCCCATCTCCCTTTGTAACAACATATACAAAATCATATCAAAGATCATCTCTCATAGAATCAAAGATCACTTGAGCGACAACATTTCCAAACAACAATTTGGGTTTTTAGAGGTCAAAAAAATTCATCAAGAAATTGGCATTGCTCAGGAAGGGCTCGACCCAATCCACACACAAAAGTAGAGGGCCATTACCTACAAACTAGACCTCTCAAAATCATTCAACGGAGTCAGTTAGATTTATATCAGACTGCTCTTGATTCATCTAGGCTTTCGCCACTCTTTTGTCACATGGGTGATGAATTTGATCTCAACCACCCCTTTTGCACTTCTCATAAATTTATCAGCGACTGCTTTTCTTGTTGGTTTTTGAAAGCCTCAACAGGCTAATCCACAAAGAAGCCTCGTTAGCCAACCTAAAAGGTATAAAGATCAACATTAATTTCACCTTAGCTCATCTTCTTTTTGTATATGATATTGTCATTTTCTATGAAGGAAATCTCTCCTACATAACATCGCTCAAAGCAATACTTCAAAATTTTTGCATAGCCACAAGTATGCAAATCCATATGGAGAAATATTTTCTCGATACTTGGGGAATGACATAAAATGAAAATTTGCACATCTCCATAATCCTTGGCACTCTGACCAAGGCAAATAATGAGGGTATGAAATCTGGATTCATCCTAAAGGTGAATATCTCCAACAAAAAGGATTGGCAGTTGCTATGTGCAAGAGTGGAAAAGAGACTTCTCTCTTGGTATAACAGATGGATATCCCGAGTTGGTCAGCTAGTGGTGGGAAAATCAGTTTTGGAGGCTATTCCAGTTTTTGATACCTCATTGGCATGGATACCCAAAGGCATTCTCAAAAGAATCAGCCACATTTTGTATCGTTTCCTTTGGTCGGGATCTAAAGATAAAAAATCCATGGTCTTAGCCTCTCAGAAAATAATATCAATTATAAAGTCTTTTGGGAGTTGGTGTCTGAAAAACTTTCATCTCTTTGCTCAAGTTTTTCCTACAAAAAATGCTTGGGGGCTCATATATGGTTTTGGATTATGGGATAGCATCCTAAAGTAAAAAGTCTGAAAAACTTTCATCTCTTTGCTCAAGTTTTTCCTACAAAAAATGCTTGGGGGCTCATATATGGTTTTGGATTATGGGATAGCATCCTAAAGGAAAAATAATTTCCATCAGAATCTATCATTGATTGGGTCTGAAGAGCTCAAAAAACATCTAAAAATAACTTTGTTATTTGGAAAGTGGCGGTAAATTCCTTTCCCCTGATTAGAAATTAGCTTATTTGGAAGGCATGGAATGGTGCAAACATCATCATATGGAGTTTGAAATTGAGTTCATTCGGTGGAGTTTCAAATAAATTCACGTAAATGTTTTAATTCTGAAACATGATATCTATAGTGTTGTATGTGTTTCTATTCTTCAAATATTATGCATTTCAAAATTCTCTCTTTTACAATTGTGTCTCTGTTAGACAATTTTGTGAAATTGTGTTGTCAAAACATTCGTTATTGCGTCGGGATTGGTTTATGTATGCA
>CBVK0100793671.1:0-25015 GCA_900067695.1 Picea abies | reverse complement strand
TGAGCAATTTAATATAAAAGATCCATTTGGAGGCTGGACCAGGAGATGTAGCCCGGAGTGGGGTGAACTCCTTTATCAAGTTGTTGTTTTTATGTCTTATGTGAACTGATTTATAATGCTGTCTATGTTTATTTCTACATAAGTAATCCATCCTTATGTGTTGCAAATTGATCCTGTTGCATTAAACACATAACATTTTACTTGCAAAATTTAATTTAATCAAGTTTATCAAGTCTTCGTCATATTTTTAGATCAAAATCCCAAAACCAAACTACAAGCAACACATCAGATGAGGTAAGAGATTGTTTTGAAAGGTTAGCTAAAATGCATGTAAAGGAACAGAAGAGAAATAAGAAATTTCTCAAGGAGAATCGTAGGTTGCTTAAAATGGTTAGAGGTTTAAGGATCAAACTAAGGCTTAAAAATCCTAAGCCAAGAGCACATCCTGATTTAAAAGCTCTAGCAAAAGTTGTTGAGAACCTAAATAAGGATCCTAAAGAGTAGGTAGATCGAAGAAAATCCATTTTTGCGGTTTTGAAAGGTTGTTGAAAACTCAATATTTTTGACAGCTTATTCATTCTCCTCAAAGCGTTGTTAGCTGTCGAAAGCTCTATTTTCGGCAGCTAATCCTACTATGTTATTTACTTGTAAGCCATCGAAAACGCAGAAACTGGAAGAATTCTCATCTTTTTGCTCAAATTGGAGATTTTTGTTTCCAGATCATCTGGGAGGGGTTCCAAATGAAAGATAAATATTAAAAGGATACAAATCATCATCCATTTCTAGTTTTTGAGGCAGACACTAAGGCAAGAAGGTTAAGTGGCTTTTCAATTTTTGGTCAAAAAAACTGCTTATTTGTCAAAATAGGATTTCAAAATGCCTTGTCATCACTTGGAAATTTATTGAAGATATCAGATAGTGTTGAATGTTGTTGAAGATCTAGTTGATAAGGGTTGACCCTTAAATCGGGACTAGATTTGATATATCATACTAGTTTTGATTTTATTTTATTTTAAGTATTTCAGATCCATTTTTATATGATCTTGAACTGTTATGTAAAGGCTATAAAGCCTACAACTTTTATGAAAGAGGGGGTTGGGACTTGTGATGATTAAAATGTAAAAATGTTCATAGTTTGTAAATGACTTTATGAAGGAATACAAAGGCACTAAATTTCCAGATTCCTGTGTTGTGTTTTAGTGGTGAAGTTTTCTCTTATGTAACTCATTATTTTCTATTTCACATGCTTTCCTTTGTGTATTGTCTACGAGAAGATAATGTGTAGGATTTTTTATTGGCACCCTGTGTTGGCTCGAGACAATATCTATGTTTTCTTCCAAGTTTGAAATGCAGAATTTAGATATAATCTGCTCTACATTTGAAATAATTTTCAGTTTATTCTTATTTTCCATTTTATAAGCTCAAAGGATCCACTAGCATGATTACCCTGCCTGGTCATATTTTGTCTTAGTTATTCATTTATCATCATCTTTACCTTTGACTCCATTTTTCCCAATGGTCCTTTTCCATGTCTCAACCAAAACAATTCAAAATCCATAAACAAACCCATGCTCTGCATAACTAGCCTAATATTGTATTCCCAAAAAAAACTATATTAGACAGAGAGATACCTCTCTGAGTCTTGGAGGAATAGATCCAAGACTCGAAGTGGTTTTGATGTTGCCTCTGTGACTGCTTCCACAGCCTTGGGTAAATTACAGAGTGATAACAGAATGGCGACCATACTGGGGAATTTCCCCAGTAGTGCACTTCAAGATCCAGATCTGATCACTGATGATGGATAGTGAGTAGACACAAGAAGGCTAAAATCTTTCACCTAGTGACTCCAATCAGCTCCAGACAGTGCCGACTCAAAGTCTCCACTCAAGGAAGAACCTGAAGCATGACCAAGGAGCCTAGAAATATCAGGTACTCAAGCCCATATTGCATTCAAGAAATCTTTGGTTTTATATGTAATTATGTTCTATCTTATTCTAAGCCTGATCAAAAGTACATTGCTTAATATTGCATTGACCACATGGTAATTGATGAGCCTCAAGAGATCAAGCCCCAAATTGTAGATCATGTACATAATGATGCACTTGTAGAAATCCTAGTGAGACATAAGCCTCCTTCTTTATCTCCTATTATTGCTAAACCTTCGGATGGTTGTAAGCCTCTTGTTTCACCTCCTAAACCTGCAAAAATCCCAGACAGATACAATCCTCTACATTTGCCTCCTTTTCTCCATGACCTCTCTGTCAATTACATCAATAATTTGCCCAGGTTTGATGGAGAAAATGTGAAGATCACTGCTGAAAAGCATATTCAAAATCTTGAGGATTTTCTTGATCTGTTTGAGGTAGAAGATGACGATGTCTGCATCCAAATTTTTTCCCTATCGTTGCAAGGTAAAGTCAATAATTGGTTTAAGAATCTTCCAAATGAAAGCATTAGTAGTTTCCATCAGTTTGTAAAATTTTTCCTAGATCGATGGGTGATCATGAGAAATGTCTTTCTCATCCTAGAAGAATATGACCATTTGAAAAGATAACCAGGAGAGACAGTACCTTAGTTTTCAGAAAGGTTCAATAAGATATATCATGCAATGCCTGCTGATATAAGACCACCCCCAGGATCTGCTCACTTGCATTTCCCAGATGCCTTCGATCCTAAGATGACATTCCGATTAAGAGAAAGGAACACTACAACCCTAGAAGAAATGAAAAATGTCGCAGTCGATGTGGAAGCTAACCTACTAGACAGGAAGGCAAAGCTAGAATCATTGAGAAAAGACAAATCAGAAAAGGAGCATGTGACATCCTCAGAAGCGAAGCTAGAGAATCTAACGAACACTGTCTATGAAATGTTGCACAAGATTAGCAGGAAAGATGAACTTGTTTTTCAAAGGCCTCACGTACCATCAACTCTTGAAAGAACAAGAACAAATTTCCCCAAAAACTTAGCATCCCAACCTCAACGTCCTAAACCACCAAAGGATTTCTTCATGTACTCAATTCACAATATAGCTAAAGAGGAAGTTCAAAATCAGGTGGTGGAAAAATCTTTGGAGATGATGTGCATGTTTGATGACATCCCCTACATAGATAATATGCTCATATATGATCTTCAGAATGGTGACTACATGGTTGAGATCGAAAATGATTGTTCAAAGAAGCCAATATTATCTTCATAGGAAGAAGAAGCCCAGTTATCACAGTGCATAGATGACAATCAAATTCTATATACCCAACAAGTTTGCAAAGAGGATGATACAGAAAATCTTCCAAGAAATGTAGAATGTTTTCCCCTATGTTTTGACTCACTACTAAGAGAAAATTACAAACATGTCGTGAATAGAAAGAATGAGGAATTTTCAAATGCACCAGTTGAGGAAAATAGGAAAGATACAAAAGCTGATCTAGAGGTGTATCCCTTGAGCCTTTTTTAAGGTCGAACCTCAGATGAAATCCTGAAGCATGAAACAAGTGATGAGCTGATCCATTTTGATTCACTGCCTCTGTGCTTTAATTCATTTCAAATTTTGAGAGGGAATCTTGGTCAAATTCTAGTTGAAGGTCACAGTGTGAGCCATGAAGTGTCAGTAGAGCCAATGCCACCATTATCTAAAGAATTTTATGACCCGATGGTTGATATTCTCGATAATGTGTGTTTTCAAAGTCTGGTTTCACTTACTCCTAATGAATTAAAAAAATGTTATGATATGGATATGATCAGACAGTCTTCCCCACTGTCTGGTTCAGCAGAAATATCAGTGCAAAATCCATCAGATGAAATGCAAATGCATCTTGAAATGTTTGAAGACTGGAAGACCTCACGAGCAACACAAGTTTAGGAGATGGAATGGACTGATCTCAAATGCCAAGAAACAACTCAGGTCTAATTGGACCCTATAGATATCTATATGCATAATTTTTTCATGAAAGGACCACAATACATTTGCAACAGTTTAATGGTTTTTCAGATTGATAAATTTTCATGTAAGCGAGATCAGGATAGAAATCATTATCACATATCATTACCAGATCTACATCTGAGTTTGGTGAAAAACAGTGAAAGAGCTCAGGTTCCAGATCCAATTTTTGACTGGTTACACTGGATATTCCATATTGATTAGGATCAAGCATTCTCAGGATTAGAATAGGGTGTATGCATATAAATAAGATCATCAGATCATCATTTTTATCAAATTTACCATATGCAAATAATCTTACTGGGCAAGTATGTGGTTTATTTTGTTTTTTGTTTTACTTCAAAGACTCAGACAAGGGAAAAATGGATAATCAACTAATTTCCAGTCACTAAGGTGCAGGACAAATCAATGTACAGGTTGTGGGGTTAGCCCAATGGATAAGGCATTGATTTATGAATCCGGAGATCTGAGATTCTTGACACCTCCTCAAAAATTGTCATCCCCAATTGGAGCATATGTTAGTATCATATAATGATAGGAGACCTGATGATTCAGATATGATTGGTGGATCTCATGATGGAGTTTATGGTTTGTTGGTCTTGTTGTCTCTTGAAATAATTTTTCCCAAATTATGGTCATTAGGTGATAGGATGGATCATTAGATGAAAGATTTTATAGTTAAATGTCTTTAAGATGAGCTTTAGACTGATCTTTTCAAAAAGTGATGAGTCTGTACTTTTATTAGAAAAAACTCAAAAATTTCACTTTCGGTAGCTAAGGGCTATTTTTCAAATCATTCTAAGTTGTCGAAAGTTGTTGCTTTCGGTAGCTAAAACGACATGTGTGAGGTTCTCTAAGTTTCCAAAAGCGTAGAGTCAGCTAATGGTCAGCCTGTCCCCTCAGACTCTCAAACCACCAATAGTACACAACATCATCATCTTAAGTGCTGCCAAAATTGACTAAAGTGAATCATGATACGATCTTGGCAAGTGATTATTTGTCTGATATGATTATTTGGTGAGATATATTTAACCCTAATCTAATAAATCCAATCACCATAAGCTCGTATCATTCGTTTTACCCGATCTATCACATGGTGTATGTCCTGATCGAATGATGCGGTCATCATTATGATCTGATTTTCATTCTATAATTAAGGGTTTGTTATAAAAAACTGTCATCCAAAATTTTCCCCCATATTACACATCCTTCCTCTGTTTGAGTTTCATTTTTACCTTTATCAGTGCCACTGTGTCTACCCAAACCTGATTTTATCATATTGCAAGTATTGATTTTTGTTTTGTAGATGAATAAGGGAGGAGCTCCGCTCAGGAAGGAGCTCAATGACATAACATATCTCGAATCTCACCCTGAGATTTGCCAGATCTTCGGGGATGCATGCTGCTATAGGTTTTGTGAAAAAATCCAAGGGTTTCATCAAGGTGTGGCTAAGGCATTTGCACTGACCTTTGATGGAGCCAAGGCCAGAGTTGGAACAATTGAGATACAAGTTGATGAAGCAATTGTTGCAGCAACAACGGAGATGCCTAGGACTGGTGAAATATGGTTCAATTCAACCACTACCAAAGACATTGAGTTTAGGTCTTATCTCAAGCCTGAACACAAATGTAATACTTTGAAGAAAGAGATCCCTAGATCCTACTTGGAAGAAAAGTGGCAACACTTGCTCAAAGCCATCCAGGTATACATAATATGTGAGGGCAGATATGGTAGAGTAATGTTCTACCATTTCACAGGAAGATGTCCTTTGAATCTTCCCTTCTACCTTCACAGAAGCTTGAAAAAAATGACACACCAGGTCCATGCCATACCTAGCAAGGTGCAGGGTAGACTTTCTCATCACAGTCTTATAAAACTCATAATTCTTCAAGAATTGCAGAAGAGGGATAAGAGTTGTGAGTATCTTCTTTTCTTGGGTGAATTTGAACCAGAACCCCAGCCCAAAGACAAAAAGAAAACTTCATCCACTAAGTCTTCAACACCACAGAGCAGTAAAAGAAAAAGAAGATCCATTTCCCTAGTAATTGCAGAGGAGCCAATTTCTTCTTCCAAGTCCAAGAAAGCCAAAAAGATGTTTGATTTCAGCCAAGCAACATAAGGGAAAACTAGTGCCTCTGGTAAAAACGTTTTGAATCTTCCTTATTCAGATTCAGAGGAGGATTTAGAGTCAGTAGAAAGAGAGGTTCCTAAGAAATATTCTTTTGAAGAAGCACCTCTTTCACCAGAGTTTCCAGACCTGGAGATTCCTGAAGCATCAACAAACAAAGGAAAGAAGTCAACATCAAAGATTGAAAAGCTTTAAAAAGAAATATTAGAGATGAAGTTGCTTGAGAGGGTCATTAAATCCCTAAACCAGACTATAAGCAACACATCAGATGAGGTAAGAGATTGTTTTGAAAGGTTAGCTAAAATGCATGTAAAGGAACAGAAGAGGAATAAGAAATTTCTCAAGGAGAATCGTAGGTTGCTTAAAATGGTTAGAGGTTTAAGGATCAAACTAAGGCTTAAAAATCCTAAGCCAAGAGCACATCCTGATTTAAAAGCTCTAGCAGAAGTTGTTGAGAACCTAAAGAAGGATCCTAAAGAGTAGGTAGATCGAATAAAATCCATTTTTGCAGTTTTTAAATGTTGTGGAAAACTTAGGATTTTTAGCAGCTTATTCGTTCTCCTCAAAGCGTTGTTATCTACCAAGAGCTTTGTTTTTGGCAGCTAATACTACTCTGTTTTTTACCTGTAAGCCACCGAAAATGCATAAACTGGGAGAATGCTCATCTTTTTGCTCAGATCGGAGATTTTTGTTTCCAAATCATATAGGAGGGGTTCTAAATGAAAGATAAAGATTAAAAGGATATAGATCATCATCCATTCCCAGTTTTTGAGGCAGATACTAAGGCAAGAAGGTTAAGTGGCTTTTCAATTTTTGGTCAAAAAAACTACTTATTTGTCAAAACATGATTTCGAAATGCTTTGTCGTCACTTGGAAAGTTATTGAAGATATCATATAGTGTTGAATGTTGTTGAATATTGTTGAAGATCTAGTTGATAAGGGTTGAACCTTAAATCAGGACTAGATTTGATATATCATACTAGTTTTGATTTTATTCTATTTTAAGTATTTCAAATCCATTTTTATAGGATCTTGAACTGTTATGTAAAGACTATAAAGCCTACAAATTTTATGAAAGAGGGGGTTGGGACTTGTGATGATTAAAATGTAAAGATGCTCATAAGTTGTAAATGACTTTATGAAGGAATATAAAGGCACTAAATTTTTAGATTCTTGTGTTGTGTTTTAGTGGTGAAGTTTTCTCTGATATAACTCATTATTTTCTATTTCACATGTTTTTCTTTTTGTATTGTCTATGAGAAGATAATGTGAAGGATTTGTTATTGGCACCCTGTGCTGGCTCGAGACAAAATCTATGTTTTCTTCCAAGTTTGAAGTGCAGAATTCAGATATAATCTGCTCTACATTTGAAATAATTTTCAGTTTATTCTTATTTTCCATTTTATAAGCTCAAAGGATCCACTAGCATGATTACCCTGCCTGGTCATATTTTGTCTTGGTTATTCATTTATCATTGTCTTTACCTTTGACTCCATTTTTCCCAATGGTCCTTTTCCATGTCCCAACCAAAACAATTCAAAATCCATAAACAAACCCATGCTCTGCATAACTAGCGTAATATCGTATTCCCCCAAAAAACTATATTAGACAGAGAGATCCCTCTCTGAGTCTTGGAGGGATAGATCCTAGACTCGAAGTGGTTTTGATGTTGCCTCTGTGACTGCCTCCACAGCCTTGGAAAAATTACAGAGTGATAACAATTACCATTCTTATAATATTTAAATATTAATGATATTGATGATTACTATGCATCTATTTTACAACATACTAATCATGAGGGGGAAAACATGTATAAATATGTATAAATGCAATTAGAAAATTTTTTGTGCTAACATTCAATCAATTTCATGCCATGGAAGAAAAAAATCCATTTGTATATAAACACAATCATGAAATTTTAAAATAAATCATAAAATAACCATGTAATTTTTTTTTTGCATGTAAATAAGTGGTACACTACCACCCCATTAACTTTTTATGCAATATATCATGAAAACATATCTTCACATATAAGGAAATGAAATGGACTTGACATTCGATTAATGAAGTTGATTGAACTATTGTTAGTTTCATCCCCACCTTCTATACCCTCCTCTTCTTCACTTTGTAAAACATAATAAATGAACATGAGTTCAATAAAATAAAAAATTGGTAACTTTAAAGATGTGATAAAAACATATAGGTTAAAAAGTTGTCAATATCCTTTAATATCTTTTGATTCCTTCAAATCATTCTCGTCATCATTAGTGTGGAAGAAGAAAATAATATATTCCAATTAATAAATTAAATATAAAGGGTAAACAACTAGAAACATGAGTGAGTAAAAAGAAGAGTAATTTTAATATATTTCACCTAATATGGTGTTTCTATTATTTATTCTTTAACAAGTATCTCTCCACAGTGTTAAAAAAATTTTGAATGTGGAAAATTTTCCACTTCCAAATTTCAAAACCTCCCCTTTTCCATCTCTTGTACATCATCATACTCAAAAGCCTCTTCTTAGTCCTCTTTCAAGATAGATCTTCATATTTGTTGATTGTCATCATCACACCTTATGCTCAAACATTAATATGGATGTCATAGAACAAAGAAGTACCATGAAAAATGTGACATATTGGATTTAATTACACTTTAATTTTCATTGAAAAATGCAGGATAAATTTTATCATGTCACATGTTAATGTAACTCCATATGAGACTTTACTTGTAACTCAATCTTTTGTTTTTTTGTTATACTCTTTAGCAATGCTCCATTTTTTTTATTGATATTTTCTACAATATAAAATAGAATATAGTAAGTAATTATTAGAATTATAAATGTAACTTTTCATAAAGAAAATACATATTTTTCAATATTATATAACAATCATATAATATGTAATTGCAATTTACTTAGGTCCTTTTGTTGTTGTCGTCATCAATTATTGTATCTTTACCTTTCTTCTATGACCTTAGTCTAATTCCATGTGTCCAGTTTCGTCATTCAATCCCTCTACACTGGAGGCCATATAATATGTAGATGCATTATAACAATACACTACTAAGGTATGTACATAAAATCCATGGAATAAAATATATGCATAATTTTAATGAATATTTATACGAAAAGATCTTTTAAATGACTATGGTTGAGTTATTAAGCATGTTTTGATTAACCAATTAGGAATATTTAAGAAACAGGAAGAAGTTATAGAAGAAATATAGAATCCATATGAACATGTACAGAACTGAAATGAAGCATAAAACAACAACAAACCATAACACCAATGTGATAACAGAGTTCATCAATCTCGCCTACATCTCTGAGCCTTGTCTCAGTGGGATTTTCTTATTTATGTTCGAAGATTTACAAGTAAATCACGATAGCGCCAAAAGGTTACAACAATGAGCTGGTCGTGTTTTACCAGATCTCATGAACCCATCAAAACTGACGAAACCCGAATCAGATGAACGTGGCTCCCTGAAATGGCCCACAAAGGTGCGCTCCTCAATAGCTTCCCTACAGGACAATGGCTTTGGCTCAACAACACGATAGCATAAACTTGTTATGAAGCTCCTCCCATGGCCTCAAAAAGTCTTGGTTTATATAGATATGAATTTGGTAACCATCTCCCAACTTCCCCCCAAGATTTGGCCTCAAAAGGGGCTCAATATCCCCCAATATTGGCCAAAAAATCTCCAAAACTGCCCAAAAAATCATCAAAAATCGACCGAGGCTGGGGCTAGGCCCTAGCCCTATTCTCCTCCACCCACAACTTTAAACAAACGTAAAACAATATTATGCCATGAATATTTAAGAACTAACTTGCAGGTGGGTTGGCTAGCCCAGCCTACCAAGTCTCTAGGCCGATGGACAGGTTTGGGGTTTGAAACCCATAAACTCATAAAATTTTGCAAAACCAAATGACCAACACCTAGGTGCCATGTGGCAGCCCATGTCTGGGCCACGTGGCACCACCTCAGTCATTGATTTCCGAAGCCACGTGTCAAATGTCGATTGAACCAGTTGTCTGCCACCTGTTTTCCCTGTCAGCGTCGTACCATGCCACGTGTCTCCATACGGACATGCCAAATGTCATCGTACAGACATGCCACATTTCACCCTTGCAGTGGTGACATGTGTCACTTCCCTATTGGTCCACCTATACCTTCCACGTCCTCAGTCCGTACGCCCAGTCAGCCTACCACGTCAGTTGTACAGACTCTGCCACGTCTGTGCCAACTGTGCTACCACATCAGCTGTATGGTCGTACGACCTGTACAGTCAGCTTCCACGTGGCACTATACGGACTGTACAGTCAACATTTTGTTTTCTTGTTTGGAAAAAAGAACAGATCTCCATAGCTTGAGCATACAACGTCTGTTTGATCCTATTCAAGTTGCGTTGGATTCGTATCGATGAGGTCTACGCACATGTCCATTTTGAAGCCATTCTGAGAACTTTGATTTTTAGGCCTTTTTGAGCTCTATCAAGCTCCTGGATCCAAATCTGGATGACACCTCCCCACTAAGGACCTTTTGTTCCCCAAAAGGTTAAAAAAATGGACTTTGACTAATTACATACTCATAAAGATAAAAAAAAAATTATGTTGTTTGAAATGATGTTATAATAGGTCATCATTTCAATATGAGTGATT
The DNA here is from genome assembly GCA_900067695.1 of Picea abies. NCBI lineage: Eukaryota > Viridiplantae > Streptophyta > Pinopsida > Pinales > Pinaceae > Picea > Picea abies. Next base: position 14,295 of record CBVK0100793671.1, on the reverse strand, counting down.
ACATTAATGGAAGCAAAATACAATGAAGTTGTGGCATCCACTTCTGGCAAAACCAAGTGGTTGGTTTCTCTCCTTCATGGTGTTCCTCTTGCTTCACTGAAAATCCTTCTTCCTTCATGAGTACTTGTGCAATCCTTTTGTCCTTCTTTGGATGAAGCTCCAAATTAATCTTCCAACAACTAGCCTTTTGATGTCCACTCCTGTTGCAATAAGTGCACTGAGGTTTTGGCATCCAGACCTATTTACCCTTCTCTTTCTTCTGTTGTGGAGTTGGATATTTATGTCATTTTTCCTTCCTGGCCAACATATATTTCCTGTACACAGTTTGTCTCTTCCAACACTTGGCAACACAATGCTTGGGTGAATGACAATGAGTACATGGATAAATATTCCACAAGTTTCACATTACATGATTATGTGATTTATAATAAAAAAGAGAATTGGTAAAATTATGACCATTATACCTTCCATGTTGATCTTCACTTTTCTTTGGAGATGAATTGTATTCACTATCACAATCCTGGAGTGATGCGCCATTACCTTTCGTGGAGTGTTCCTGCAATGACTTAGGTTGGCCATTTGAAGCATCACTTGCTTCCAAAGTTTTGGAACCTATCTTGGAGGATGCTCCAATATCCACTTTTCCATATCCCAATCCTAAATATTGAGGCCTTTCCATAACCTAAATGGGATGAATGATACCTTGGCCCTCAATTCCAAGGCCCTTTTCTTCATAACCCATCTTGGTTAGCAATCTCAAACCTATACCTCTTGTATATTTTTCAAATGCACCAAAACCATCTTGATGGGAAAAAGGAGAATTTGATGAATGACCTTCACTTCATACCTTAGAGTTGTTTTCTGAATCATATGTAGAAGGCACTTTCTTCAATCCCTTTTTTCCTTTGTTGTTCTTTGAAGCTTTCACTTGAACCGATCTCTTTCGTTCCAAGTAGTCTTCATACAACACTTTCACCATCTCGGCCATGGCAAACACTGAATTTCCGAATTCCTTCTCATCTTGAGAATGTCCTCCGGTAGATGCCATTTTCTCTGTTGAGATGAGATCTTCCCTAGTTAACATGCAAACTCAAATTCCAAACGTCAACTAGCTCTGATACCATTTGATCCAAATAGATCTTTTACATGACTATGGTTGAGTTATTAAGCATGTTTTTATTAACCAATTAGGAAGATTTAAGAAAGAGGAAGAAGTTATAGAAGAAATAAAGTAGCCATGTGAACATGTAAAGAACTGAAATGAAGCATAAAACATCAACAAACCATAACACCAATGTGGTAACGGAGTTCGACAATCTCACCTACGTATCTGGGCCTTGTCTTAGTGGGCTTTGCTTATTTCTGTTCGAATCTTTACAAGTACATCATGATAGTGCAAAAAGGTTACAACAATGATCTATTCGTGTTCTACCAGATCTCATGAACCCATGAAAACTTGACATCCAAATCGGATGAATGAGGCTCCCAGTAATTTCCTGCAAAGGTGTGCTCCTCAATAGCTTCCTTCCATGACAATGGCTTTGGCTCAACAATCTAGCAGCATAAAATTGTTCTGAACCTCCTCCTATGGCCCAAAGAAGGTCTGGTTTATATATATATGAAGTTGATAACCATCTCCCAACTTCATCCCAAGATTTGGCCTAAAAAAGGACCCAATATCCCCTAATATTGGCCAAAAATCTCCAAAACTACACAAAAAATCATCAAAAAACACTATTATATAGTGATAATACCCAATTTTTGCAATATATTTGGGCATAAGCCCCCAAATCTGGCACGCGCTCCTAAAACAGGTTCATATGATGTCATATGGCCAAGCGCCAGCCCCCTAAGGGCTGCGCGCTGGCCCTCACCTCTGCTAGCAATGGTCACGTGTCAAAACACCATGGGATTGAGTCCCTAACTATGCGCCCAACTATTGGTTACAGCCCTGGGTCTTATGGCATCGGGTGCACCCTATTCCCTGGCTCTTGTGCCCATGGCTTATCTCTGGAGTGGAGCGCCTGCAGACCAGATTTTGGTTATATGGAAAGGTTGAAACCGTTCACGTCAGGGGTTGTTTACATGACATATACCAAGACTTGCGACCGGGGTTGGGGCTAGGCCCCAACCCTATTCTCCTCCGCCCACAACTTTAAACAAAATTAAAACAATATTATGCCATGAATAGTTAAGAACTAACTCACAGGTGGGTTGGCTAGCCCGACCTGCCAAGTCTCTAGGCCGGTGGAGAGGTTTGGGGTTCGAAACCCATAAACACATAAAATTTTGCAAAACCAAATGACCAACATCTGGGTGCCATGTGGCACCACCTCATTCACGGATTTCCTGAGCCATGTGTCAAACGTCGATTAGACAAGATGTCTACCACCTATCTGCCTTATTAGCATCGTACCCTGCGACGTATCATCATACAAATGTGCCACATGTCTCCGTACGAACGTGCCATGTGTCACCCTTGCAGTGGTGACATGTGTCACTGCTCTATTGGTCCACCTGTACCTGGCACATCATCATTTTGTATGCCCAGTCAGCCTGCCACATCAGCTATACGAAATCTATCATGTCTACACCAACTGTGTTGCCACGTCAATTGTACGGCCTGTACAGTCATATGCCACGTGGCACTGTACGTACTATATAGTTAGCATTTTTTTTGCTTGTTTGGAAAAACTAACAGATCACCATAACTTGAGCATACGACGTTCGTTTGAGCCCATTCAAGTTGTGTTGGGTTTGTATCGAAGAGGCCTACACACACATCCATTTTGAAGCCATTCTGAGAACTATGAGTTTTAGGCCTTTCTAAGCCCTATGAAGCTCCTGGATCCAAATCTCGATGAAATATTGAAAATAAAAGCACATAACATCCATATATATGGAGAATCTTTTTTCAACGAAAGATAATAAATGTTACTAAATTAAACCAAACTTAACTAGAGTCAACGAAACTTTGGTGTAAATATTTGAGTTAATGTGATCACGTCGTCCTTCAATTTGATAGTAACATTGTTTATGGTTTTGGTATCTTGTCTACCCATGCCTACCTATGGTTTTTACTCGTGCAAGTTATTATAGTGGCATGTCCCTATGTGGGAATTTGTTCCACATTAAGAAATATTGCATAGAAAATAATAATCCAATTTAGCTACTATTGGATCAATGATCATGATTATCCATGCTAACCACCACTAGAATAGTGTGCTTATTGGTTGGTAGGATTAAGGATCACATTGAAGACTAGCCTAAATAATTAACTAAATGTATACATGGAAGCACAAGAATCTCAATGGTAACCACCACAGATTGGAGAGTGGTAGTGTTAAAATTTGCTAACTAGTATTGGATTAATGATAAAAACATTTAAGATGCAAGCATTGATCACCACCTTTAAAATATTAAACACGTTTAAATATTATAGCAACATTCAAAGTGAAGGTGAAATTTGAGTGCTAATCACAACTCACATATAACTTTCCTTAATGATAAATTTATTATATATCGGTAATAATCTAAAAAGAGCTCTATCTTAACAATTACAATTGGGGTTTTGGGTAAAGTACAATTCATTCAGATGCCTATAAAGGATTTAAATTTGACCACTAATCTACGAGATATTCTTGTATCCATTAAGTTGTTCTTATGCCATCAATGATGGAAAAGAATGTATGATAAAAAGGTAAAAACATATAGCATCAACACTACACTTACATTACTTCCAGTGAAGCAAAATCGTTAAAAATGTGGGTGTCAAAGTAGCCATTAAATTGAACTCATTCCACTCTTTCTGGTAGCTTAGTTTGTGTGAATTGTATTTTAGTATGAAGAAGTCATAGTGTGGTATCCAATTATGTTATGACCCAAGGGGGGTATATATAGGGTTAAATGTATATGATATGACCCCAAGGGGGGGGATATATGAATTATTTAATAGGGTCAACCTAATAGTAAAGAGGCCTTATGTGCAAGTGTGATTAGGTATATATAGAGATCATGTATTCCTTATTGGAGTGATGTGCATTGTGATGGATAAATGTATTTGGTTAGGTGGAGGAGTTTCTCCTATTCTTTAAGGGGTTATTGTGTAACTTATTTATCTTGGAGTTGTGCTACACACTCACATTATATACATGGTGTGTACTTTTGTTATGTTATGATATTTTAAGCATTTGGATCATTACATTTTCTATCACAACATCGATCCAAGGGTTTTTCTTCTACAAGCAAGTGGTCTTGGAATTTTCACTATAAATTTTTTCGGGGCCACTTCAGAATGTGAATCCCATAGGATGGTTAGAAGACATATCAAGGTATTGGTGGTACAAATTTCAGTTTCTAGGTCGTTGTACTTTCATAGATACACCATGTGGAAGATAAGGTTTTTGACTAGTCCTGTAACTAGTCTCAAATAGGTGTTCCAGGAAAAACTGTCATAAAATATTCATATATGATCCAAATTTACTGAGATCAATTGAATTGGAAATATTACAGTTTGTATAATTTCTTTTGTGAGTTTCAGAATCGGATATCAAATATTGGGTGCGTGGCATGCTTTATAAGTTCGCTCTCCAGAATATGCCAAAATTCAGCAAGGTTTTGGAAAGTTACCATAACTTTCATTTGGCACACCCAATTTTGGTTAGACCTATGGAATTGTAGAGAAGAAATTTCATAGTCTACAGGTTGTAATTTTAGATTCATAGGGGACAAAATTTCATAAATACATCAGAAGGAAGGTCGTATAGGAGGACATAATCCAAATCAGGGTTTCAAATATATGTTCACTTAAAACTATCATGATGTTTGATTGGGTTGTCCAATTGATCTATTTCAAAAGCCATTGGAAAGAGAAAACATAGAATAATATATGGGAACACGGATTATAACTATTTGAGATCATTATCTTTAATACATTGAGGTTGTAATTTGAGGATTGTGGTTAGACCTTAGTTAAGAAAATAACAATACCTAAATTTGCAGGAGATGAAGATAAAGAAATAATGAATCCTATGGAATGGTTGAGGTTAGTAAAGGAATATGATAGGAAGTATTCAACAGAGAGATTTTATATTTTTGGTGAATCTTGAAAGTGGTGGATGAGTATAGATAAGGATATTGGATGGAACCTCACATGGGAAGAATTTGAAAAACTCTTCTCAGATAAATCGATTAAGGATAAAAAAATAGAGGCAATGTGTACAATTCAATATGAGTTAAAAGAAGCAAAAGAAAAGGTCTCCAAATTGAAAAATGAAAATGGATAACTAATAAAATATATTATTAAGAATGATGATGAGTTTGCCAAGATGCAATCCCTTAATGAATCACTCATTAAATAGGTTAAGAACCTAAATAAATAAAAGAGTAGTAAAGCAAAGTGGGAAAAGGATGATTCAAGAGAAGAATTGAAAAATAAAGATGAAAATGTATGTATATTATGAAACCATAATAATAATAAAAAAAACTATTGGATGAGTTTAAGAGATTGACAGAAGAAAAGAAGCATGATCAAAATCAAGAAGAAACAAGGATCTTGGATGAAGAATCTACCAAAAGACTTGAAGAGGAAATTTGCAAGAAGGTTGAGGAATCCATAAATAGTGATAAGGTAAAATTGAAATTGCAATCCAGAATTGAAGAAGGATGTCCAAAATTTGATAAATGGGGTGACATTGCAGCTTCAAAAGGACAAAAATAGACAACATTTAAGAAGGTCACCGAAAGATACTTGAAGAAGTTGAACTCCATCTAGAGGATGTACATGCAAAATATGATGGTATTATCTTCAAGGTTAGATTACTCAAAGACCAAGAAAAGATAATCGAGGATGCCCTTGTCTATGAAAATAAGATAGATGAAATGGGTGTATAGAGTGAAGAAAAACCATTAAATGTGAAACCATATCGTCACCCTCATTACCAAAAAATATTTCAAGGAAGACAAAAAGGTTGATATAAACATTATCAAGGAAGAAGATGGAATACTTGTCAATATTCATGGAACAAGGCATCACAAAACCACTCTTCAACAATTTATTATTAGAGACCAACAACCACTACAAATTAGAGAAGCTTCAACAACAATACATGGAATCAAAGGAAAGAAAACTATGCAACAACTAGCCAACAAGGATTACGACAAAAAATAATTGATTTTGGATGGATGGATCATCATGAATGGAAATAATAAACCACAAACATAAGGAAATCATATTACATGGTTTCATCACATGTGAAACCTTTAATTTCAAATATTTGAGGACAAATCGTTTTGAAGGAGGGTACTATATTATGACCCAAGGGGAGCACTTATAGTGTTAAATGTATATGATATGATTCGAAGGGGGGGCATATATGGACCTAAATGTACATGTAATGTGTAAATACATATGTAATAGGGTTGGAAAAATAGTGAAGGGGCCTCATGTGCAAGTGTGAATAGATATATATAGAGATCATGTATTCATTATCAGAGTGATGTAAATTGTGATGGATAAATGTATTTGGTTATGTGGAGGATTTTCTCCTATTCTTTATGGGGTTATTGTGTAATTTATTTGTCTTGGAGTTGTGCTCCAGACTCACATTTTGTACATGGTGTGTACTTTTGTTCTGTTATGATATTTTAAGAATTCGGATCATTACAAATTACCATAGTATGTGACACATCTTCTAGCATAATTATTAGTGGAGAATCATACAAAGGTAAATTAAAATGAAACCAAAAAAAGATTAGCAAGTCTAGGAGAACAAGACGCAATGAGGTATCCTTAGAAATATTTTGCATTGCACTATTAGAAATCTCATTGCATTCATTTTTTATAAGGTGAAAAATAAATTTGCAACACCAAGATCTCCTTTGTCAATGTCTGTGGCCTCTAGCTTCATAGTGGGATTTTAGCCTACATTGAATGTAAGGTTGTGACAAAGTGTTTCCTATTAGGCTTAGGGTTAGTGGAGGTTTTGTCATGTGTTCAACTCCCTTCTCTAATGGGTCTACTATAAAGTTTCAATAGAGTCACTTTTGTGCTTATTAGTTGGTAGGGATATGAACTTCATTTATAACTAGCCTAGATAATTAAGTTACAAGTATACATAGAAGCATAATCCTTCTCAATGGTAGATACTATAGATTGGAGAGTAGTAGTTTTAATCAATCTTTCTAATATTGGATTAACAATAGTGATTATTCAAGCTAGATATTATTGGATTTTTGTGCATATTAGTTGGTAGGCACAATAATATTGCATGAGACCTATGTCCCCTAGTTTCTCAAACTCTTCCGTAGTTATCATAGGATTTTCATCATACTTTGCATATTAAACCTCTAAATCTTAAAGGTCTCTATGGTTTCAATATCTTGGCTCGTCAACTTTTGCAGGAGAATTAGCTCCACCCTCATCTTCTGGGGTGTGGGGCTCCATTTGGTACAAATAATTACCTCAGTGAATTATGGTTTATTTTTAGGGATAGAAAAAAAATAATCAATTTATGATTAATAGTAAATAATAATAATCTCCTTGGGTTATTTTAACTTGGCATGCCAAGAGAAAGAGAAGGAGATAAAATGAAGAGAGGGATGGAGAGGGAGAAGAAAATGAGGAAGAGAGAGTGGAGGAGGGAAGAAAAAGTTGAAGTAGGGAGAGAAATGGGAGAAAGAAAAATGGGAAGGGTAGAGCAAGAAGGGTGGAAACTAGGACTGGAAGAGGGAGAGGAGAAGAAGGATAAGGAATGGAAGGAGAGGAAGAGGGAGAGGGAGAGGGAGAGAAAGAAGGAAGAGGTGATGCTTAAACCCAACCATTTTATATATATCCAAACAAAACCCAAATACCATGCCATTCCAAATTCCATGTTATTTCAAATCCCATTCCAAATAAAACTTGAAACCTATCCAAAATTCCATTTCAAATGTTGACTTAAATCTACAATTTTTTTTTATATATGAAGCTAAGAGGAAACTTACTTTGGAATTCACTAGATGTGGGGATTCTCCAAAAATCCCCCTTACCTATGTTGGGATTTGGTGACAACGAATTCTTCTAAGGAGGAATTTGGATCCTATTATTCCGCGTTGGTTACAACCAAATAAACCAAGTTAGAATATGGATAGGGATTGCATTTAATAATCAGTTTCTTGTGTGAATGTATAAATTCATGTAAGTCCATAGAGGCAAAACGACTGAGTGTGAGAGACAGAGTGAGAACTTGCCAATCTGATGTACTCTCCATGATCTCAATAATAATACAACTGATGCCTATGCTTGGTGGACGTAGCCCAACGTTTGGGTGAACCACGTGAAATCTCTGTGTTTCTTATCTGTATGATTGTTAGTTATCATATGTGCATTGTGTTTTATGCATTTGCAATTCTAACAAGTGGTATCAAAGCTGGTTGGAGGAACGTCAAATTCTCAAAGGAGCCGCAAGAGTGAAATATGTGTGAGGTGCGTCGATCTCCACATCACCACAGGTCCCTCCTCCGGAAGGGTGCGACGTCATACTTGTCAAACTTTACACGCAATCGAAACCCTGAAATCTCTGCGGTCCAGCTGCATTGCAGGGTGCGTAGAAAACCTCATATAGTTGTAGTCCAATTGTGTATTACAATGCGACGAATCCGCACTCCAAGTGTATCATTAGTTGCAGACTTGTCGCACACGAGTGGTGACGTGAGTTGCGGACTCTTAAATAAAAAACACACGATGACTCCCCAAAACATTCGTATATTTTTTGGAGTTGAAAATATTTTAAGGTATGGTCGTTTCACTTAAAGTATGGTATAATTCAACTTAAGGTATGAAGTTTGTTTTTAAAACAAATGGGTGGAGAAATTAAAAAGTGGTTTTTTAAATTCAAGTGGATGTTTTTAAAAAAGTAAATCTTTTTGTTTTATAAAAGATTTTTATTAAACCTTTTTTATATATTATTAAAAGGTTTTTTAATGAAATTGTTTACCAATCATTCCTCCACGTTATTTTTAAAGACTTGGTTATTATAAGTAGTGATTTGGGTATTAGGAGATTTTTGTGCTAATGGCTAAGATGCAGAGTTCGAAGTTTGAAGTCGAAACGTTTAGTGATAACAGAAACTTTGAACTCTGGAAGCTCAAGATGTGGGATTTACTGGTGCAACAAGGGTTGCAAAAAGCATTGGCAGGCAAGTCAAAGAAACCAACAACCATAATGGAACGAGAATGAGAAGATCTGGATGCAAAAGCACTTAGTACCATTCGTTTATGTCTGGTGGATGAGGTTTTGTTTAATATAGTAGGAGAGGATACAACATCAGGCTTATGGAGCAAGTTGGAAAGTCTATATATGACGAAGTCCTTGACGAGCATAATCTACTTGAAGAGACAATTGTACAGTTTGCAAATGAAAGAAGGTACAAAAGTTGTTGACCATTTAAATACCTTTAATACCCTTATAGTTCAATTGGCTAGTATGGAAGTTAAATTCGAAGATGAGGATAAGGCTATTACAATAATTTGTTAGTTGTCTGAGTCTTGGGATAATATAGTCACCTCTATTAGCTTTAGTTCAACAGATGTTTTAGATTATGACTCTGTTGTGGGAGCTTTGTTGGCTAAGGAGATGAGGAGAAAATCTAGTCAAGAAACCTCAACTTCAGAGGCGATGTTGGTCAGAGGCCGAACTAAAGAGAAGAATGAGAGACGTTTTTCTCGATCTAAGTCAAGACATAGAAAGGGTAAAGCAAAATGTTGGTATTGTGGAAAAACAAGACATCTCAAGAAAGATTGTTGGAAGAGAAAGGAATCTAAGGAAAACTCTACGAAGGAAGAAAATTTGGCTATAACAAATTCAGGTATGATTGATCAAGTTTCATCTGTTTCTAGTAATTTACAATATTATCAAGAAGAATGGTAGTTAGATTCAGGTGCCTCCCACCACATGTGCTCACATAGAAATTGGTTCATTGCTTACCAATCTGTTGATGAGGGTGTAGTGTTTATGAGAAATGGTATTCCCTGTAAAACTGTTGGGGTTGGCAGTATTAGAATAATAATGTTTGATGGTATTGTTAGGGAATTAACAGATGTTAGATATGTACATGAGCTTAAATCAAATTTGATTTCATTGGGAGTGTTGGATTCTTGTGGATATAAGTATACAGGTCAAGGTGGAGCACTCACATTGTCGAAAGGTAGTTTAGTGGTGATGAAGGAAACAAAGGTTGATAACCTTTATAAGCTAGAAGGGAGTTCTGAAGTGGCATCTGAAGTGACAGATGTATCTTATTGTTTATGGTAGAAGCATCAAGTTCATAAGAGAAAGAAAGAATTGCAGGTACTGGTAAGCGATAAATCATTTCCAGACTTAAAATCTTTGTTTCTGAATTCTTGCTTGTTTTATATCTCTGCAAGTTATGATGGAGGTATAAAGGGATGTTGTGTGTGTGATCATACTTCTCACAAGGTCATGATTGACAGATATGTATGGAACAACCAAAAGGGTTGATTCAAGATTGCAATGGTAAATTTGTTTGCATGCTAGATAATTCATTGTATGGCCTATAGGTACCCAGGAAAATATACAAGAGGTTTGAATCCTTCATAGTGAGTCATAATTTTTCAAAGGGCAGGAATGACTATACAGTTTATAATACATTCACAATCTTGATGTTATTTGCTGATGATATGCTCAGTGCAAGCCGAAGCGTGGATAAAATCAGTAAGAAATTGACTCAGGTGGACATGACAATTCAGATGAGGGATCAAGGAGCAGCAAAACAAATTATGGGCATGGAAGCATACAAAGTTGGTAATGGTAAGCTATGGTTGGAGTTCAGTATGAACATTGTGAAACCAGTTTTTATTCCTCTTGATTTCCATTATAAGTTTTCTTCAAGCATATGGCTTGTCTATAAAGAAGAAAAGGTTATGTCTCGTGTAAATTCAATACGAGGTCTGCTGTATGTGATGAAATGGTTAAGACCGAATGTTTCACATGCTAATGATGTTGTCAGATATGTGACAGATTTAGGTGTTGCAGTGAAATGGGTGCTTCAGTGTTTGAGAAGCACAAATGTCACCTATAATGGTTACACTGAGATGGTCTGTGATAATTGTAATATATATTTTACAGGTGTTTTGGATAGGAGGAGATCTATCGCTAAATATGTCCCACAACACAGTTGTGGAAGACATGTTGGAGGTGGAGTGACCCCTCAGGAAATCCAAACTCGTGCAAGTCACACATGCGAGATCATGAAACCAGTTTTATTAGAGAAGCTGCAGTGGTGCTTGGCTTTTCTTGGCTTGCAAAAAAGGTGATGAACAAAGGAAGGAGCAAGGTATCAGGTTAATTGTTGTCAAGGTGGAGATTGTTGGGATTTGGTGACAATGAATTCTTCTAAGGAGGGATTTGGATCCTATTATTCTGTGTTGGTTACAACCAAATAGACCAAGTTAGAATATGGATAGGGATTGCATTTAATAATCAGTTTCTTGTGTGAATGTATAAATTCATGTAAGCCCGTAGAGGCAGAACGGATGAGTGTGAGAAATAGAGTGAGAACTTGCCAATCTGATGTAATTTCCATGATCTGAATAATAAGACAACCGATGCCTATGTTTGGTGGACGTAGCCCAACGTTTGGGTGAACCACGTGAAATCCTTGTATTTCTTATCTATATGATTGTTAGTTATCATATGTAAATTATGTTTTCCACATTTACAATTCTAACAACCTATTCCTGCTAAGTGCCCCACAAATCCTTTTCATCTGTAACAAGCTTTGCTCCAAGGTTCATGTGAAAATGAAATGACGATACCTTTTTTTTTCCAATTTCTGTAATTGTAATAAACATGTAAGGAGATGAAAATTTTGAATTTTCATCATTTTTCCAAGAGTTATGTCTCATGTGCATTGTTGGTGCATCATTTTGGTGACCAAAATTCCTTTTTGGTGTTCAATATTGAGACACTGAATGTTTTAAAGCACTGTTTTTGTGTCATCTCAACATTGGTTTTGTGTTACCCTACATCTCTCCTCCATCATATTTGCATCAAGCATGCATCACCCTGCATATTTCCTCCATCGTCTCAACATCAAGTGTGTGTCATACTACATAGTGTATACTTCAATTTTTCAATGCAAGAACAATTAAAAATGAAAATTTGTTAATAACTAATATTTAATAACAATTAATAGTTAATAATAATTAATAAGTTTTTAAAATTAATAATGAATAAAATAAATATTAACATTATTACTAGAACGGAGTAGTTGCTTCTGTTCCTTTCTGCGTTTTTCCTTACCTGGCCGAACCGGATTCCATCTCTGTTGGAGGCGATTAAATTCGCCCAGCATTTCCGCCTCTCCATCTAGCGTAGTCTTAAACGATTCTTGCCCAGCACTAACACCTCTGTGATTACCTGGGCGCGAGAAGAGACGGAACTCTACGATTTTCCAGCCCATTCATCTCTACGATTTTCGGTTAAGGGAGACCTGGCATTGCCTTATTGTTAAGTAACGGTTAAGTATTCATTAGAACGACCGCCCACAATTCATTATTGTGATGTATTACTAGTTGGGTATTTAGACTTCTTGCGCGCATTGAATTATAATGTATGGTATGATGTTTAGATATTGGGCTAATCATGTTAGTGGAATTAATGTCATGAATAATGGTTTTAGATATCAGTCTTTTCGTGTGGAATGAAAATTTTATTATGATGGATGATTGCTTACGGTGTTTTGGGAGTTGTGTCACGAAGTAACTTTTAATTTTCTTAGTGCCTGGGATTTAATGTGGTCTATGATGTGTTATGTGAATGATTACTCATGCTCTGTGTTTAATTGTGTTTTAGGATTGGAGAAATTGTGTCGATGATGTTGCTTAATTGTGACGCCTTACTTTTCCTAATGCAAAATAATAATAATAATAATAATAATCTACTTGTTATACGTCGTTTTTGTTGTCGTAACGGAGGGACCGTTACATATTTAGATTCTCCGTGATGCAAGTCCTTGGTTGAGTAATATTTAGAGCAAGAGACTTCTCCAATAACTTTCAAACCCAACTTTAAGCCACAATAACCATCTTGGATTTCTTCAAAAATCTAAAACAAGGGAGGGAATGGAATCACTTCTCTAGCGATATTGAGAAATTCAACAATTTGAGTGACCAGATACATCGTGGAGTCCAACTTCAAATCTAATTCCAAAAAAATGTGACATTGGGTTTGCAATAAAGCATGCACTTCTATGTCAATATCACGAATTTGTCTCAATAGACCAATTGTTTCCATGGAAAAATAATCCCTCTCTTGAAGTTTATTGTGAGATTTCCCTCCCAGTCTTCATCCGAGCAATGCCACTACAAATCCAATGACAATACAAGTTATTAGGATTTCTACCACCTCATGCTCACATCATTTAACAATATGTTACACTTCTATCACACACCTCGTGCACTTGTCACCTATGTGATGTGCCATGCCAAGCCTGAAGTGGAGCAAAGGATAAACTAAAGATTATCTTGGATCAACAAATGAAGCTGCTTAAAAAGACCTAAACCAAGCCCCTAGGAAATACTAGATTGCACCACTATTACGTGCTCCCAAGATTGTTTCACTAGAAAAAAGGTTAGGAGCAAGGGAGAAGAAGACACTTTCTAATGGAGACCATGTCATCCAAATCAATAAAAAATATTGTTGTTATTATTATTATTATTGATAATTGTAATAAAAAATCAATAATAATTAATTTTCAATATTGTTTTTAAAATGTATAAACAATAATGGGTTCATTATGTTCCTCCTCTTCAACTTATTCAAAATCTATCTCAATTAATTTATTTAACAATAACTTGAATTTAAAAAAAAATAACATAATTTTTTTAAAAACTTTTGATTTTCAATCATAAATATTTCCTTTGTATTGTTTCTTGTGCGAAGGGATCTAATTCAGCATCACGTAGTTCCTTCTCCATTATGAGCTCAAAGTAATCTATTAGTTCATATTTTGCTTATGATGTAAGTTCATAATTATATTAATTAGGTTATAATATTTTGTTAAATATGACATATGTATATTAAATTTTCATGTTTGTTATGCTTGTTATGTCGAAAGGTATACACCTATTGACTATGGACACATTTAATAGGTTTTTAGTGTTTAATCAGTTTTGTATGGACAAGATTAAATATTGATGAAATATTCTTAGTAATCTCAATAAATCAATGGTTGTGATTTCAACCACTAACTTTCTCACTATTATAAAGACATCCGTTTACATGTTTATTTTTTT
>CBVK0100793668.1:0-20961 GCA_900067695.1 Picea abies | reverse complement strand
CTACACGACGCTCTTCCGATCTCACCATCAGATGGGAAGGAGCCTATAACTATGAGAAGCCTGCAAAAAGAAGTGCAGAGCTACAGAGAAGATAATGAAAGGATCATGAATTATCAAGAGTAGATACTCCAAAGAATGAATGTGATGCAAAAGCAAGTCAAGAAATATTCGAGCACAAGGAAAGAAGCTAGTGCCAGGAAAGTGGAAGTGTCTAGGTCTTATGATATGATGGATAATCGTCAGGGATCTAGACGTTCAAGGAGTTTTAGCAGGCATCAACATCAACATTTCCCAGGGGACTCAACTAGAATATATAATGCACGTTCAAGGCTAGAAAAAAACCCAAGTATATCTCATTTCAAACATCAAATAAGGCTACATGGGTCAAATAGCTTGCAAGGGGAGATTAGGAAAATCAAGCCACGATCGTTTGATGGAGAGAACAAGAAATGAGAAGATGTAGAATCATGGTTGTTGGGAATGAGTAAATATTTCCAATTACATAATTACTTATCAAAGGAAGAAGCCATAATTGTATCCTACCCCCTTCAAGGAAAGGTATATATGTGGTGGGATCAGCTAAAGCAAGTTAAGCACCTTGAAGAGAAAATAATTTCTTGGAAGCAGTTCAAAAAATATTTTCAACAATATGTTGATGGGTTCAACTTATCCCAACAAAGACAAGGGGTACTCCCCGATATACGGTCCCAATTAGACTATACACCATTTGGATTAGGAGTCCCATCTTGAATTTGGCATGACTACCATTTATTTTTGTCTTTTGGTTTTCGTACTGATTTCGGTCCGGTGTATCGATGAAGTTGGTGAATGCAATGCAGATATGTAGATGAAGACCATGTATGTAAATAAAACTAATCTACTACTCATCTATGCTAACCTATCATAGGTAGGAGCACACTAGAGTAATCGGTGAGTTATAATGAAACCAAAATCTTATGCAACTTTTATACAGTTAGTTGTAACAAAAGAGGGGGATTGGAGATGAAGGAATACATATGTATATAATCAGATTAGTGTAGATCACAAAAATGTATACTATAATAACCCACAAATCTCAAGTCATTCAAGTATTCAAAGAAATATCAATAATTGCAAAATGACAAAGATTGTGTTAGCGCTCTGTAAACTTCATTTAACTGAGAAAATGAATGACAGGGGAAACCTACAAACCAACTTTGAGGTCAGAAACTAGCCTTTTCAACCTGGAGAGGGCTCCCTCTGAGACTTCATCTCTGTACAGGTTATGTATTTAAACTCTCGGCTAGATTTAACACTTTATTACAATATTTCTGGTTCTATTGGCGAATGACCAGCAAGACCTTGGGCTATCAATTCAATTTAAGAAAACGATAGAAACAAATGAATTAGTGACTGAACTTGAGAGGATAAAGGCTAAATAAGAAACAATATTTCAGTTAAAAAGCATTGTGTGTGGCGAGAGAAAAACACATAAAGCAACTCATAGCACCGCAGGGGATGAATTCAGAGTTCACTTTAGAAGAAACACAATTGTCTAAATGGCGCAAATATAGAGCATCGCGCTGTGAATTATAGATTTGAATCACTTTCCTATTTAGACAAAAATACAGATATGAATATAAAAAACACAAGAAAACACGTACGCAAAGAGAGATTACAATACATCAAATTTCCACCGTTAGAATCTTTTCATCAAAGTTTGAGGACCTTTTCATTAAGTTTCAATCGAGCTTGAAAGATTCATTCAATAGTCATTGTCTACACTATTTTTCCAATCAACCTGGATTACATTGAAAAGAAGAAGTATATAGACTAGGGTATGTCACTCGGGCTACCCTGACCTCTAACTGCTATCCCTGGAAATTAGGCTCTGACTATGCTTTGCTAGAAGACTATACTCAATCGCACAATAACTGATGTCCTTGCCACAGCATCTCGGTCATCAGCAAGCCTTCATTGTTAGACAGTGATGTGTTGATTTTTTTCCTTTGACAGAGTATCTAGACAATCAAGTGCTCTGTCAGACTCCGGCCACCCATTGTAACGGCCTTGATTTCTGTTGTGCGATCATTTGTTAGAGTGTGCATCTGGTGGGAAACCGTGGACTATTGTAGGTGTTTCAAATATGACACCACCAGTTAGGGGAAAACGTATTTCTTCAAACTATCGTGTGTCCAATGCACACCTATCCTTTGAAATAGATGGGTCTCTAGTGTTTTGCATCGTATTCTTGTCACGCAGGTGCCTATTAAAGTCCCTACTTCCTAGTGGAAAATGGGACAAGGGGAGACAAAATCCACGCCATGTTGAAAAGAAAAAATGGAGTTGGTCGATCATGATTTTGGCTTCGTCTACAATTTGGGAACCCACAACGTTCTCTTGAGAGACTAGTTGCGCCTTTTCAGGTTCATTACTTGCATTTGCAGAACCACGCTCCATTTCGGCCTCTTCTACATGCTGGCCAAATATGTGTGGACGTTTTCCAGTGTCATTCCAAATTTCTTGAAGTTCTTTGCATTTCTTTCTTCTGACATCCTCTGTGCTTCACGCAACTAGATGATTGTGTCTTGTGCTTCCCTGAGCTGCCTCTTGAGCCACATCATGTTTCCCTCTCGGCCCTGTGATGTTGATGCCTCAAGGTTCTTCATTGTTAATTGTTGTCTCAGTTCTCAATTTTCCCGGTACAAATCAGCAATAACGAGTTGCACTTGCTTTAGCTGTTGCGATGGTTTGAAAATATCTATACCTTTAGTGTCTATCCTTTTTCTTCTGTTGCAGGTTTCTCGAATTGGACCTTCGACAGGTTCCAACCGAATGGTGTGCATGAGTAATTCTTTGGTAGTCGACTTTGTGTGTTGCTCATTCGAGACTTGGGCCTCCCTAGTCTCTTTTTTCTTCCTTGTCCTCCCCTCTTTCAGGGTATCGACTGTTGGGGAGATGGGGCTTCCAATGTATTTCCTTCTTCCGCAACCCTTCCTATTTGCGCCTCGGCGCGGTGAGATGTTACTTTTTCCGGTAGTAGAGGGGAATCCCATTTTGGGTCCCTAGGGATGTCAGCTGTAAGTAAGAATGAATACCAGTTGTTTCCCAATTGCCTCAACTCCTCAACTATTGGCAATTTAGTCAGCAAGACATGAGATGGTTTGTATCAACCTGGACGTCGTTTGCCATTTCTCAGAGGCTTTGGTGCAAGAAGAAAGGCAGATTTAATGGTCTCCTTCCTGTGAAATGCATCAGAAATCTGATGTGATGTGGGTGAATTCTGTCAAACCTTCCTTCACAGGTGAAATATTTCTTAATCACTCTCAAGATCTTCCAAAAAGGCTCCTGCAGATATCTACTTGGAACACTCGCTTCAACTTTCCCATTTAAACAGTCTGTTTTGATGAAATCCTTGTAGCATAGTGCATCCAAAGGCATGCCTTTAGACCACCTTTCACCGCATGGAGGGATATATATGGCGGCTGACAGAGTTTCCTCTATTACCTGGAAAGTGACTCCTAGAATTACTACACAAAACTCATTGAACCCGAGTGCAAACTGCTATGTCAGTTTACCGTTGAATCCTTGGATTTTCCTACAAAAGGCCATGCATCCGACCTATTCAAAAAATTCTCTGACATCCATATATTCATTTAACAACGTCAATTTTTGAGTTTCGGGCCCCACATTTCTGCTACTTCACTCACCTTTCCTTATGTTCTAAGATGTTGTCATGATGCACCACGTATTCGTTCTATGCACGGAGGATCTAGCACAGACCCAAAGCAGTAATCTTGCTTGACCCGAGTTTGTGACATAGCCAAAGGAAATCAACTTTCCATCCACGAGAAACTCAGGGCTCATGGGAATAATTACAGAAAAAGCATAAACTTGGCTGGTGAATAGAATACATGCAGAGAAACCATAATTTACAACTGGGCGGGCGAGAGCTGGAATTGTGCCAGGGGACACTGAATCCATGGTGACTAGAGGTTTTGAAGCAAGATGAATATTTTTGTAGCACATCCATGCGATGGGTACACTTTGGGGCATGTAAAGTACAGCTGATAAGATTTGTAGAGTATACGTGATATGAGAGTCGTGATTTTTCATTCTTTCTGACTTCATAATGAGCTGATGATGGTTATTGCATCTGCCAACGTGACTTCTATTTAACAACTTGCCTCGAATTTTGGCACGTAAAACCTTCTCCTCTGATAGGACTCAACTCTTTGCGGAAATACCTTTACCACTTACATATGTTTTGGTTCTAACATCCCTTCCTTAGTCCAAGGGCCAATCAACCACTTTCTGACTTCGACCCATTTTGTATTTGGTACTGACCTCACATGCTTTGACACACGGACCATGACTTGACTAAGACTAAATCTAATTGAAAAAAATAACAACGCTAAGAGTTCGATCCAAAGGGGATGTTATCCTCCTAGTGAGGTGGAAAAGAAAAATAGACCAGTTGCCTAACCATTGGGCCTTATTCGACCTCCAGACTCTAAAAAACCAAAAAAGAAAAACACAACCTAGACCTTTTTGACATAGTTTTGACCAGACTCAACATAAACTTAGGGCCTTCACTATGGGCTTCAATTTTCTGCTGACAAACTGACTTGAAATTCCTTCCTTGAAAAAAAAAATGAAACGGCTATTTACAATGACATGAAAAATGAAACAGACCTTACTGAACCAGATAGTGTTTGAGGAACCTGACATTCACAGGCCCTCCGCTAGTGGACTCTCCATTAAGCTCTTCTAATAGATATGTGTTGTTCCCATGGTAAACGTCGATTCTGAAAGGTCTAACCCAAATATGATCGAATTTTCCATGATTTCCCTTGTCTTCATTCCTTGCATCCCACATTAGCACCAGATCATCCACCTCGAATTCCTCTTGTTCAACGTGCTTGTCGGAAGTTTTCTTCATCCTGTCTTGGTGCAGTTGTGATCATTTGTAAACCTACTCCCTCATCTATTGCGCTTGACTCAACTAATTTATCCTTCTATGAGTTTCATCTGGCTCGACCTCTTATTCTTGTAATAAATTCCTGACGGGCAACCCCAATGAGGTGGGGAAAACTGTGTCTTTTCCATATACGATTTGGAATGGCGATATCGAGATGGAATTTTTGGTAGTGAAGTTGTCATCCCATAGCGCGTAAATTATTTTCTTATGCCAGGCCTTCTTGTTGTCCTATAGGAACCTTTTGATAATCCTGGTTAATATTTTGTTGGATGATTCTGTCAATCTGTTACCTTGTGGGTAATAGGCCGTAGAATGTACAAGGGTTATATTGTAATCGTTACAAAACTTCTCCATTTTCTTGGACTTAAATGTGTTTACATTATCCATGATGATCATGATAGGGCACCTAAACCTAGACAAGATGTTGGTCTCCAGAAACTAAATGATGATCGTATCAGTAGCTTGCCTCGTTGGAACTGCTTCGATCCATTTTGTGAAGTAATATGTAGTCGTAAGTATCCATCTGTATTGCATTGAGGATGGTGGATGAATCTCTCCTATAAATTCCATGCCCCATTGCATGAACGACGCTTCGATCAAGATTGGTTTCAGTGGAAGGGAGTGAATTTTTCTCCTTCCATCAAACATTTGGCACTCTTGCCAACTGGAAACTTCTTTGTATACATCTACGAAGATGTTGGGCCAATAGTAACCCACATTTAAAATTTTATGTGTGGTGGTTTTCTAGTAGTGATTCCCTCCATAGTCACCTTTGTGGAATTCTCTCGTAGATTTTTATGCATCATATTCTAGTAAGAAACTCAACAATATCCCTCTCGAATCTTTCCAATATAGAGAGTTATCTAAGATGCAAAACTTAGTGGCCTTCATCTTCAAGAACCTGGCCTTGGTATTACTTAAACCTAGGGGAGCTTGCATATTCTTCAGCACATAAATGATGTCCTTATACCAAGGTGAATCGATGAATTCTTGAGACACCTGCGTGGTTGTTTCTTCCTAAGGATTCTCCATTAGATCAGCAATAAAGTTTATTCCTAGAACATCGCAGTTCAATTACGCCATCAGTTTTGTGAGGCCCTGAACCTTAGTTAGCTTTGTGGGTTTGATTTTGAGGTCGTATTCTAGCATGAATGCAATCCACTTACCTCTTCTTCCCTCAAGTTCAGGCTAGGTCAAGATGTCTTGGAATGAGTTGTTGGGTACGTAAGAGACAATGTGGGAATGTAGTATGTAATTCGTGAACTCTTTGAGGGATTTCACTAAGGTGTATGCTTGTTTCTCCAAAATATCATACCTCGGTAGGGAATCTCTCAGCATCCGGCTAAAGTAGGCTATAGGATTTTCAAAATTCTGATCGTCCTTCTGTATCAGTACGCCAGTGATGGTATGCTCTGAGGCGAATGAGAACAAGATGAAATCCTTCGTGAAATATGGCCTTGCCAATACGGGAGCTTTGGTCGATGCTATATTGATGTATTCAAGCGATTTCCTGGCTTCAGGGTTCCATTTGATATAGTTTCCCTTTCTGAGCATGCTAGTGATATGTTTTATAATTTCCGCCAGATTCGGGATGAATCTTCTCAAGAAATTCACTTTTCCCAGGAAGGCATACACCTCCCTGTTACGAAGAGTGTTGATTTTGAGGATTCCTTCTACCCTCTTGGAATATATCTTTATACCCTCCTTCAATATGATGTGCCCCAACAGCTTCCCTTCTTACATTCTGAAATGTGATTTTTTCGGATTCAACGAAATGCCGAACCTCCTACATTTTTAGAAGACCCTCTTAAGATGCTCAAGGTGTTATTCGTCAGAGTCGGAATACACTATGATGTCATCCAGATAAATCACGATAAATTTGTCCTTTTCCTCAGAAAATGCAATATCCATAGACCTCTAGAAGGTATCTCCAACGTTCATAAGGCTGAAAAGCATCTTAGCATACATGAGCATACCCCATGGTGTCATGAAAGTTGTCTTTTCCCGATCATATGGGTGCACCATGATCTGATTGTAACCTAAAAATCCGTCCAACATAGACATCTTCTAGGATCCAACTACCTTTTGTAGAATATAGTCCATGTTAGGGAGCGGGTAGTTATCCTTGAGGGATACTTTTTTCAAGTTTCGAAAATCCACACGCAGCCTTATTTCACCGCTCTTTTTCCTTACAGGTACCAGGTTGGCAACCCATTTCGAAAATCTTAAAGAAACAATAATTTTGGCTTCGAAGAGTTTCTTTACCTCTTTTTCAAGTAGCGACAGCAACAAGGGATTGATCTATCTTAGCTTTTTCTTGAATGGTTTTTGGTCTTCTTTGAGAGGAATGATGTGCTAAATTACTTTAGTGTCGTAGGCTTTCAAGTCATCATAACTCCAGGCAAAAACATTGGGAAAATCCTTCATGAGTTTGATCCTGTCTTGTTTGACTTTCAAACTGAGCGTCTTTGATAATTTGATTATCCTTGGATTCTCCTGGTTTCCAATGTTGCAATATTTGACATCCTCACTGCTCACAATGATCTTGGGGTTTCTAGCAACATTGTTTTCATCAAACATCTTTTCCAACGGAACTAATCCTTTGGGGATGATATTATTCTTTAGTTGTACTATGTCCCTCCCAGCTATTTGGTTCTGAAAAGAGTCCTCGTTACCATGCATAGTTGTGCTTCCATCTCCGTCGCAACAACAAACATCGTTGATGTTCATCTTGGAGAACTTGTTGCTCATATGGAGAAATCTCTCCACTTGTTTGTCATCCTCAAACACCTGCTAATACTTTATATTATCAGGTATCGATGGCCTGTGTTTGAATTTGATCTCTAACTTTCTATTTGGGAAAATGGGAATCTTAAAAACTGAGGCTGAGGTCACCAAGGCATCCGCAATTTGATTCTGCCCCCTTGGGATCGATGATAGATTATACTCCGAGAATTCTTTTAGGAGGTACAACACCATATTTATGTATGCCCTCAATATAGGGTGCTTGGATTAGTATATACCTTTCACTTGGTTTATGACAAGATCAGAGTCTCCATGCACCACTATCCTCTTTGCGCCCAACTCTTTCAAAACATTCAAACCCAAAATCAATGCCTCATACTCAACCATGTTATTTGTACAACCGAAGGTGAGTTTGTACGAGAAGAGTTTGGTACCCACCTTGGGAGGACTTATCCATACACCAACCTCGACCCCTTCCTTGCTGATGGATTCGTCGAAGTTCAAGTTCCACATCTTGTTCTTCGTGTGGTTCCTCGGGTCTACGCACTCTTCTGCTCGCTACATGGATTTATCGTCGACAATCATGACGGTCGTTGACTCTTCCTCTTCAAAGCTAAGGTCATTGTAAAATATGGAGGAGATGATCTCATTGTTGATGAAGTAGATAGGGGGGTTATTCAGCTGGGTCTTTCTACTCACCATGTATTTGATTAGCTCTTTTTTGTATAACCATCTCTCTTGGTTGAAGACAGGAATAGTGGCATACGACAAATCCATCTGTAGGGTTCCCTTCAATTTTTCATCCCACAACCTGGACAATAGCCTACCAATTTAGGAGGTATATCGGCCACAACCACATTCATAACCAGATTTTTAGAAGGGATTTAGGACAGTGACACAACTATATCTTTGATCAGACCCAAAAATTTCACTTTCCTTCAATCAAAAGAAAAAATATCCTTATAGGGCCTGGTGATGTCAAAAACCCAACTCGTCCATGATCACCTTGGGCATGAGATTGTGTGATGTGCCTAAATTCAACATGGCATTATGCAAAGTCATTTCATGGACCTTGAGGCTGATATAGAATGGGGGAACATCCTCAGTATCGCTCTTTTCCTCCATGTGTGGACCAAACAAAATGGCAAGGTAGTCATCTTGGACGTTCAGGGTGTCGGGAGTCTCTCCCATCTTTAGCATTTTAATAATATGATCTCAATATTCTCCTTTCTTGATGAGCTCATTGAAAGGGATAGAGATTTTAATCTTGGTCGTTTCATTCTCAAAGTTAAAAGGGGTGGAGACTTTTTCTACCTCCTTGATGCCTGTCTCCTGGCTTGTTTCCAGTGCTTTCTTTGGAACTTCCTCCTTTGACTTTCCCTTTTCAGTCACATCCTTGGTCGGGTTGTATTTCTTTGGTCGGCTTGTGGAAGGGGTGTCCACCCAAGGTTCTGTAGATGCCTTTTTTCTCCTGAGGTTGTATTTCTTTTGGAACTTCATGATGGCATTGTGATAGCCCTTCCTGAATTCCTCTATTTCCCAAGAGAACTCATCATCAGTTTTCAGCATAATATCATCATTTTCGCTCATGTATTAATCGTGTTCTCCCTTCGTTAATAATACGTGAAAATCCTTGTCATTGCAGCAATGCATTTGATCTTGGATCATCTGATAAAAATATTTGTCTGTGTAATTGTTCTAGAACAAGTGCCTTATTTGTTGGTCACCCTGGTCTCTTTGTTCTCTTTATCTAATCTGCAGGACTGGACCTCTTCTAAGGTTTTGATTTCTGGGTTGGACGTCATGTTGTTCTTGGGCAGTGGGCTTGTTTCCCATAGGCATTATTTCCATCAACTTCTCCATCATCTTCATCATCAAGTCAAATTTTTCCTCCAAGGATTAAGAAGTCAAAAGCTGCCCATTTCCTTGGGGTTTCTTCCCACCTCTATTGAATATTTGTTTAATCTTTCCTGATGCCATCAGGTTCACCTCGACTTCAATTGTGTCACTCATCATGTCATCTAAATTGGTAGATATTATCTCCCTCAACAACAAGGATAAATCATTATCAAAAGAGTCGATGTATCAAATTTGCACAACCTCGGGAGGTGGCTGGACTTTTGCGGAAATTGAGTTGTAGACCCTCATTAAAAGGGTCGAGAACTCTTGTACCGTCTCCTTCGATGCTCTCTTCATATTGTTGTAGTGTGTCAATAGATGCAAAGGATTCTTTTTGTCTCCCCATCTAGCAATGAATGACATTTCAAACACTACAAAGTCGGGGATGCTTGCTGCTGGGAGGGCCTTGAACCATTTTCTAACCTCGACCGAAAGACTTTTCACAAACAACCTCATCTTCATGTATTCATGATCCACCTCTTATAGATAAATGAAATCATTGAACCAATCCAGGTGATTTTGGGCAGAGGCGTTTCCCTCGGCATCATACATCTTGATCCTTTGGTTGTAGTTCTGGGGAAAATCGTGCAGTTGGGATTGCAGATCAAGGGGGTTGAATCTAGTTGCCATTTCTCTAGGGGGGTTTGGTATTTGTGGGATGTTATGAGCGGGATTTGTAGCTAGAGGGATTTTGTTTGGTATCAGATATCGAAACCTCTTGTCGTCGAAGACTATATGATCCAAGTTGGTTTCTGATTTAGACCTTAACAAGGTTTGTTCGAACAAGTTGTCAAAGTCAAGGTCGTCAATACTTTGTGCCACATCCTTGGGTAAGGAAATAGTTTTATCTAGGTAATAGAATGGGTCTTGTGCCTACTCCCTTACCCTGTGCAGAAGTACCCTGGGATCGTATATGGGTTGTACAGGGTTTGGGTCAAGATTGGCTCTGGTATAAATGGTCTTCGGAGCCAATATTTTCGAGTGGCATTACTCTATGCAACTGGTCTCTTTTACTATAGTATCCATGGTAAAGGTTTCATCCAATGTAGAATTTTGTCCCACTGTTACCCTCAAGGGTCAAAACTATATTTTTTAGTTGTTCTCCCAAGGAAAATTTATTCAATTCCGTCCCAAGAAAAGATGCCAAAATGTTATCACTCTGTAAACTTTGTTCGGCTGAAAAAATGACTGACAAAGGAAACCTAAAAACCAACTTTGAGGCCGGAAACTAGCCTTTCCAACCTGGAGAGGGATCTCTTTGAGAATTTGTCTCTATACAGGTTATGTCTTTAAATTGTCGGATAGATTTAACACTTTATTACAATATTTCTGATTCTATTGGCAAAAGACAAACAAGACCCTGGGCTATGGAGTCAATTTAAGAAAATGATAGAAACAAATGACTTTGTGACTGAACTTGAGAGGATAAAGGATAAATAACCAAAAATCTTTCAGTTAAAAAGAGTTTTGTGTGGCAAGAGAAAAACACATAAATCAACTCAGAGCACCACAAGGGATGAAATCAGAGTTCACTTTAGAATAAACACAGTCGTCTAAATGGTGCAAATCTAGAGCACCGTGCGGTGAATTCTAGATTTGAATCATGTTCCTATTTAGACAAAAATACAGATATGAATATAAAGAACACAAGAAATCATGTATGCAAAGAGAGATTACAATACATCAAAATGCCACCATTAGAATATTTTCATCAAAGTTTCAGGACCTTTGCATTAAGTTTCAATCGAGCTCAAAAGCTACATTCAATAGTCACTGTCTACACTATTTTTCCAATCAACCTGGATTACATTGAAAATATTAAATCTATAGACTAGGGTATGTCGCTCAAGCTACCCTACCCTCTAACCATTATCCCTAGAAATTATGCTCTGACTATTCTGCTAGAAGACTCTTTGTATGACACTTTACTAAAAATAGAAATTGGCTATACTCGATCGCACAATAAATGACGTCCTTACCATAGCAGCTCTATCATCAACAAGCCTTCATCGTTAGAGAGTGATGTGTCGACATTTTTCCTTTGACATGGTATCGGTATGATCAAGTTCTCTGTCAGACTCCATCCACCCATTGTAACGATCTTGATTTATGTTGCACGATCATTTGTTGGAGCATGCATGTGGCGGGTAACCGCAGACTATCACAGGGGTTTCCAAGATGACACCATCAGTTAGGGGACAACGCCTTTCTTCAAACTACCGCGTGTCCAATGCACACCTTTCCTTTTTAATAGATGGGTCTCCAGCGTTTTGCGTCATATGCTTTCCACATGGGTGCCTGTCAAAGTCCCTACTTCCTGGTGGAAAATAGGACACATGGAGACAAAATCCACGCCATGTTGAGAAGACAAAAATAGAGTTGGTCGATCATTCTTCTGGCTTCATATACAGTTTTGACACCTGCAAAATTCTCCTAAGAGACCAGTTGTGCCTTTTCAGATTCATTACTTGCCTTTGCATAGCTGTGCTCCATTTCACCCTCTTATGTGCACTGGCTAGAGTTGCACAGACGTTTTCCAGTGACGATCCACATTTCTTGAAGTGATTTAAATTTATTTCTTCTGACATCCTCTATGCTTCTCATAGCTTGATGATTGTGTCTTGTGATTCCATAAGCTACCTCTTAATCCATGTCACATTTCCCTCTTGGCCCTGTGATGTTGATACCTCAAGGGTCTTTGCTGCTAATTGTTGTCTTAGTTCCCATTTCTCCTGGTACAACTCAGCAATAGCGAGTTATGCTTTCTTTAGCTACTGCGATGGTTCTTGAATATCTATGCCTTCAGTGTCTATCCTTCTCCTTCTGTAGCAGGTTTCTCAACTTGAACCTTCGACAATTTTCAACTGAATGGTGCACATGAGTAATTCTTCAGTGGTTGACTTTGTACACGGTGCGTTCAGGACTTGGGCCTCCCCGGTATCCTTTTTATTCCTTGACTTACCCCTCTTCCAGGGTATCAACTATTGGGGATATGGGGCTTCCAATGTCTTTCCTTCTTCTGCGGCCCTTCCTATTTCTGCCTTCCCGTGGTGAGATATTGATTTTTCTGCTAGTAGAGGGGAATCCCCTTTGGGGTCCTTGGGGATGTCAAATGTGAGTAGAAACAAATCCAATTTGTTTCCCAATCACCTCAACTCCCCAACTATCAACAATTTAATCAATGAGACATGAGATGGTTTCTTCTTCGACTGGTTTGTATCATCCTGGATGCCATCTGCCATTTCTCGAAGGATTTGGTGCAAGAAGAAAGGAATATTTAATGGTCTCCTTCTTGTCAAATGCATCAACAATCTGATTTGATGTGGGTGAATTCTGTGAGACCTTCCTTCACAGGTGAAATATTTCCTAATTGCTCTCAGGAGCTTCTAAAAAGGCTCCTGCAGATATCTACTTGGAACGCTCTCTTCGACTTTCCCATTTCAACTGTCTGGTTTGATGAACTCCTCATAGCATAGTGTGTCCAAAGGCATTCCTTTAGACCACCTTTCACCACGCAGAGGGATCTCCATGGTGGCTAACAGAGTTTCCTCCATTACCTGGAAAGTGACTCCTGCAATTACCTTGCGGAACCCATTGAACCTGAGTGCAAACTACTCTTCCAGTTTCACGTTGAATATTTGTATTTTCCTACAAAAGGCCATGCATCTAAATTGTTCAAAATATGCTCTGACATTCAGATCTTCATTTACCCACATCAAGTTTTGAGGTTCAGGCCCCACATTTCTACTACTTTGCATGCCTTTCCTTATGTTCTAAGATGTTTCCATGATGCACTACGTATTTGTTCTGGACATGGAGGATCTAGCACATACCCAAAGTGGTAATCTTGCTTGCTACCAATTTTGTGACATAGCCAAAGGAAATCAACTTTCCATCCACAAGAAACTCAAGGCTCACAGGAAGAATCATAGACAAAGCATAAACTTGGCTGGTGAACAGAATACATGCAGAGCAACCAGAATTTATAATTGGGTGGGTGAGAGCTAGAATCGTGCCAGGGGACACTAAATTCATGGTGATTGGAGTTTTCAAATCAAGCCTAAGATTTTTGCAGCACATTTGTGTGACGGGTACACTTCGAGGTGTGTAAAGTACATATGATAAGAGCTGCAGAGTATACATGATATGAGCGTCATGATTTTTTATTATTTCTGACTTCATAATGAGCTGATGATGGTTATTACATCTGCCGAAGTGACTTATATTTAACAACTTGCCTCGACTTTTGGCATGTAAAACCTTCTCCTCTGACAAGACCTAACTCTTTAGGGAAATACCTTTACCACTTACACATGTTTTGGTTCTGACATCCCTTCCCCGCTCCAAGGGCCAATCGACCACTTGCTGACTTCAACCCATTCATTATTTGGTACCTGACCTCACATGCTTTGACACATAGACCATGACTCGACTAATATTGACTCTAACTGAAAAAATGATGGTCCTAACAGATTGTATAATAATTAGTCTACAACAAACAAACATTCTTACAATCCATAGAAATAACAATTATCTTCACTTCAAGTAGTTCAAATTTTTTATCCATTTCTACAAATAACTCCTTATATAATATGCTCTTCCTGAGGGCTTCTCAATATTCATTAATAGTGTATAAGTTCTCAAAACATTTCTTGGCTCTATACAATGCTTGAAAAGCCAAAAAAAGGTCCTTTCTCACAAGTTTCTACTCTATTTTATACAAAAATATGGTGCCCTTTCGGCTTCTTCTTGAAGAGGTAGTTACAAACTGTTCATTCTATCTATTCTAATGACAAGTGGTAGAAAGGATGAAATTTGAAGTGGTTAGGAAAAGGACACGAAAAAAAATATTTGTTTGTCCTTTCCCTATGAACTTTTTCTTCAAAGATAAGTTGTCCAAACCTCCAACTGGTTATATAGTGACTTGATTCTCATGTATGATAGTTTTTTCCAGTGTTTATTTGTTCATGGCGATGTTGTCATCAAGGTTTCCCATATCCTTCTCTAGTCTTGTAATGTAATCCTATATCATAGTGTGAAGCTTCACTGATTTTAGTAGATGTTGGTCAACGAGATCAGTAGAGACAAAGGTTGTTGCTTCGACTATCTGTCTCCTTCGACTCATGTTGTCTTGGATTTCATTTACCAATTCTTTTGTGACCAAATTATTCCCAAGTTCATCTAATATTGGGAGACATCCATTCCTTATCAGTTCTTGGGCATCTTTGTGAGTCCTTGAACATATCACCATCACCTTGGTTACTTCTTTATCTTCCCTTTTCCCTACCTACTAGAAATGATATAATGCATACATGTTTATCTTTCTAACTTATTTTTAGGGTCTATACAAATCAAGAGGTGCATCATGATTCTACACTATCTATGTATCAATGTCATCTATACCTTCATGGATAGTGTTGTATTGTGTTAATTGCATTTGTATCCGGTTTTTTTGGTCAATAATTGTTGCAGACACATTTTCAAAGAGATGTATATTGGCATACATGTCAATGATGGAACTTTCCAAATCATTCCTCACTTTTTTCACACTGGAATTAAAACTGAGAAGACTTCTTTCATTGATCTTTACTTGTTGAAGCCTCTCTTCTAGCTCTTTGATCCTCACCTCTTTCTCTTCGTTCTTGCAGAATATCCTTTGTATATTGTCTATGATTGCATCCATAAATGCAAATCCTGCCCTAGTTGTTTCCACAAGGTCTTCCCTAACATATCTTGTGACAGGGACTTGAGTAACCACTAACAAAGGGGATCCTTCTGTTGCTGGAACCTTTTTCCCTCTTTCTTTCAAAATTCAATCAGTTTTACTATCTTATGTGAAACTTCGTAGATTCAATACTTCGATTGAGTGAAAAGGTTCACAGGGCCTAAGGCCTAAACCATTGCTTGTTGTTTCTTCTCTTATACATGCGGTGGAAGTTCCAGGGATATCCAATTCTATCAAGTGTGTTTCACCCTCTTTATCCTCTATATTATTCTTATGTCTTTCTTCTTCATTAGCTTTATCCACTGCTTATTTATCTACTAATTTTCCTACCACTCTTGCCACTTCTGCCAACTCCTTTTCTCTTTTTGCAACACCTTTTTCTTTGGCTTCAAGTTTTTCTTCAGATTTATCTTTTTCTTCGGCTTCAATTTCATCTTTTTCTTCGTCTTCAGCTTTAGCTATCGCTTCATTTTATGCCCTGGCCTTTTCTTTTTTGGCTTCTATTTTTTGTTTTTTTTTGGCGTTATTCCTCCTTTTCAGTACCTTCTCTTTGTCTCTTCAATTTTGTGTGTTGGTGCTCCTTCCTCCTCTTCTGCGGAACTTGAATGAGTTGAGACAAATATGGGGGAATATCTCTCATCTTCATCTCGTTCTGTCTCTTTTCTGGTCACCTCTATTGCATATTCTTTGTCATCGATCCTTCCTTTTGGCTTGCCCCTCCTATTGAATATGATTTCGTTGTAATTGATAGCGTTTTGATGCACCTCCTTTTCTTCCCAAAAATCAGTGGTGTACTCATATGGGAGTCTCATGCTATTGAATTGATCTTTGACGATATTATTAGGGTTATGCCTCCATAATATCTCCTCTCCAAAGTGGTACGAAAGTAAGATGTCCAATTCCGTTTGGGATTTCTTGGTGTTCTCAAAGAAATAGTTTCCAATGTAAAGAGGAAGTGGAGGCCAAATTTCTTTCTTTGATCTCTATAGCATTCCTCTAACCCCATGAATAATAGTTTGATATGCCACTTACTGAAACACAAGTTTTTTAGGAATGAACTGAGGGATTAAGTGGGTTGGTTTCATCGCACCATATATTCTTATATAGGTATCGTTCTCCATCAAATACCAGTCTCTGATCTTTCTTATGACTGCTATGGATTTGTCTATCATACAAGTTTGGGAGGTGCAAAAAATAAATTCATACAATGGGGAAAGGAAGTGTTCGCAGATTCTTTGATAGTCTATTCATTATTTGTTCTCCCAAAGCATCTTGCAGTAGATGTGGACGGCAACATCGGTGGGGAACCAACTCCATCCCATGTTTGGGTACCTATGAGCAGTACACATTATGTCTAGAATATATGAGGATATATGGAAACTGGGAAATCTTCGTGGTTGTTCTCGTGTAACTACAGAAATGACATCTTTCACATTTTAAGATAATATATCTGCCCAGTTGAATGAGACCCCCACATCTACACAGAAATAAATTAGGGGCATGTATGATAGGGGGAAATGAGTTTCATATGGTTCCTCATACAACATGCACAACATGGATACCATATACTGGTATGGTCTCCTTAAATTGGTTGTTGGGTACCGACTCTTGGATCGATACTTGAACTGCTTATATTCTTTGTACAATGCAAGGAATAAATCTTTTGGTGTAAGCTCCAACTCACTGAGTTGACCATCTAGTATTTTTTTCCCAGCTTCAATATGGTAACACTTAGCTAAATCATTGGGCATGAATGAAGCTATAGGTTATTTTCTTGCATTAAATACATATCAACTACTTATGTCTATGTTTTTCAAAATCCAAGAAATGGCGTCTGCACAAGGGAAGACCATTGGATGTGCTGCCACCCTAAAAATTATTGATTTTCTGATGTTCCTAAACCAAGCATACATATTTTCGTGCCACAACTACAGACAATATTCATTTGGTCTTGATCCATTTACATAGGATAAAACAAATACTCATCTATTACAAATTTCCACTAGGCAACTGACTTTCAGTGTTCTCCTTTCCACCCAATCATATGTTCTTCATTCTCAATCACTTCAAAAACATGCCACCCCTGTGTCAGGTCATGATACCACTAAGGATTATATTTTGGGTTCTCAAGGAGGTTGGTATGTGAAGGTTTCTCTCTTCACTCTTGGTGATAATCTCCTCGCACCCACCCATCCCAAGCCTCATTGAGGTTTATCATATGCCCTTTCTAGCATCACTGCTCATGGCCTCTTATATCTGGACTCTTAGATGTCTCTTGCAACCAAATTCTTCCTCTAAGATTCACATCTCTCTTCCCATACATGGATTCACTCCCTTCATACCTGAAGCCTTTGCACTTCTTTTCCTCCCAAAACCAAATAATTCTCTCTCTCTCTCACATGTACCTGTGTGCTTCTCTTGCACTCATCACTTAGGAAGGTTATCAACATGTCCTCTTTCTTTTTTTAGAAGGTAACATGTGGGTCAATGATAGGTAATCATGGTGATATTTCATGTTGTCCTCTAACTTTCATCTTTTTTCACCTCCGGAAACCCTCCATACTTCCATTCATTTAGGTTGGTTGGTTTCTCAACCAATAGTCCTTTCTCATTAATTGATTTTTCCTTGAAGTCAGAGTTAAGGGAAATAACTAAATATTTCCAAATTAAATATTTAAGCAAGGAGGCTTGGGTCATATTAGCATGATTAACCCCTCTCTAGGTTTCTTCACTCTTCCCTCTAGTGGTATAATGTCTAGTACTTTTAAGGATTCACCCCACAGTCAACTGTTGGAATTATCAATTAAACAATAATGCATTTACAATATTTACATGATGTTGCATGGAAATCATTAATTATGATTAATTACATATAATCGGGGGTTTAGAAAGGGGCATTACAATGAACCCCAAGTTAAATGACATATACCAATGTCTAAAGATATGATCAAATATAAGTACATGGATCACAATGCAGCATCACATATCCCATTGCAATGTCACAAATCTTGAGGCATGGTACATGCTTCCCAATGAAAGGTACCCACTTGGAGTGATGGGTCTAGCTTCTTGGAAATCCCATTATATGATAATACATAGTGATATCTCTTAACACAACATAACAAATAAGGGTTAGTCTTAATATTTGTTTAATTTTTACCAAAGGGAAACAACATTAACCCTTATACATGTGACAAGTCCTTGGAAAACAAGTATTTCTTAAGTCCCTAGGTGAAAGATAGGTAATGTGATGAATAAATATAAAAAAGGGAATGGAATGACTTCATGTGATGACCTTAAAAGTCATCTATATGCATAGGTATTTTTATTTGTTCATCTATCTTTCATGAGATGGGATTTTTTTATACAATAGCCTTCAAGAGGGAGCTTTAGCATTGAGTTGTTTGTCCTCGACACTCTTTCTTACTACCCCTTTATGCCTTTTTATTTATGTGTTCATTATATTGAACAGGTCCTTTTTTATTTAGATATTCATAGACAAGCTAGGGGATAGGGGCATTGGCCTCATGGCGAGGTGGCATTGCTCAAGATTTACATTTTTGGTTGTTGACTTTATTGTTTTTCACCTCTAGCACTTTTTTTCTTTATTAATTTAGGATTTTCATTATTATACCTTTTTTAAACCTTTGATAAGTCATACATGATCAAGACAACCTTTTTATGGATGTAATGAAATGAAACATGGAAAGTGAAAAGCATTTGGTATGGTTAGGAGGTGGAAAATGTTATCTTGGCTACTTACCCAATAGTAAAAATTGACCTGAGAAATCACAACACTTCTAAATGAAAAATATGTCCCCCCAAGGTATAATGAGGCAAATAATAAAACTATGTATATTACAAAGTTCAATCAGATTTCATTTCAATGTTTACCACTTTCATGACTAACCAAGAAGCTATAACATCACATCCAAATGAAACACCAATACATCAAATATCAAGATATATCATAGTGAAGAAAATAATGCACCATCCATACTTCATATTCCTACTAAGGAGTGATAGGAGGAGGATGAGATATACCAATTCTAGCATAATCATGCATTTGATGGAGATAATGAGAAGAATTTTTTCGAGTTTGGAGAAGATGAGCAAGATAGTTCATGCAGAAAAACAATATGACACCTGGTGAAGGTAGCTCTGAAGTTGTCACCCATTTTGGGGGGTAACATATGCCACCTATTTGGGGACATGTACTCTAATTCTATAGTTTATGAGAACTACATAATCTCATGCAGACTTGTGACCTACACACTACTGAGGAAAAGATATGAAATGATCTTACTCAAGCATTTTCAGACTCATGCTTGGCTAAAGAAAAGTAGACAGGAATATCACCCTATTTTTATAGCCAACAAAAATAATATCCTAACTCACAAGTATTAATTACGAGTGCTTAGGCTCGTCTTTTATCAATAAAAAACTTGTTGGAAATTTACTTTTTATGTAATTTTCTGAACATATCAGTTGCTAAAATAAATGTAAAGATAGAAGTAAAGTCACCAAGATGATAATCAAGATAGATGAGACATAAAGAAATCCTTTCATAATAAGGGTTATAAATATATAATAACTAGTAGGTGGGACCCCTTGTGACTCCCTTTATCTCATAACCATCATAACATAGCTATTTAGTTAAGAAAAACACACCTCCTTGTGACTCCCATCCACATATTCACATTTGACAATTTATCTCATGATATTTGAAATTATTTTCAAAAAATATTACTCATGTAACCAAAAATAAAACATGTTGTCCAAAGTTTCCTGAAGTCAACTGTCATCAACAATAGATAAAAATAAAAACTCAAAAGCCATATTTCCCACTCTGAGATGCAATATTTCCTTGATTGTTGTTGTCCACCTTTGATTTTCCTGAATTTTTATTTGGCTGCATCGAGCCCTTAGGCCTAATCTCACTGATCACGTGGGAACAATCGTCCCTCAAATGCATCTCGGAAGACACAAATTTGTCAGAGCCATTGGAGGGTGAGGAAGGGGCAACAGTGGCTTTTCCTTTGTCAAGGGCATGGTGGGCCTCAGTTTTCAACCTTTTTCTAGCATGAGAGGACTGCACTGGTGAGTGGGGAGCAACTTGGACAATGGGGTTAATAGGTGGAGGAGTAGGTAGGGATAAATTAGGCTAGCCACGATGTTCTGAGACTGTCAGGTGGACAATCTCTTTCCATCCATCATTTTCAGTAACCTCGGGTTGCAATGAGATGTGAGGAGGCACAGGGATACCAGGGGCTTGCGGAACTTGAAAATGAGGCCTTTCGGGCCTAAGTTAGACCACTCATTTCCCAATCCAATTGAAAAATATGGGCTGAAACAACTGGCCAAGATCTTGTGAATCAGCATCAAAATGTATGGAGAACCTGGGCCTTCTTGGGCCTCTGTTCTAATTACCCATCCCTCAATTTCCTTGATCATGGCTACCTCGGCTGAAAAAACTCATTCCTACATGCATGATTGATTAGAAAATAGTGTTTTAAATAACCTTACATGACAACTCTTAAAAATATGAAATAGATTTGGCTCAGTGATGTATCAGACTCATGCAATCCAATCCATACAAATTATTATATTGTTTATCAATGAGCAGGGGGGT
>CBVK0100793667.1:0-22594 GCA_900067695.1 Picea abies | reverse complement strand
AAGAAAACAACAATCAACTGCAAACCAAAGAAAACATCATTGTAATTCAACCAAGACATTGCTACTGGCAACTACTTCAACACAGAATTTTTCTTGACTATAATCAATTTTAGAACAGGGAGTGAAAAATGAATGTGGGAAGGAAATGGGGTTGTAATTAGTGAAAAATAAATAATGATGGTAAATGAGAGCGGGTATTTTTTACAAAATTAATCAAGTAATCCATATAGTCATTATGTTAAAAGGAGATGCACCAACCAAATGGTCATTGTGACCCAATAACAATCATTGTGTATTAGTTAGTTCATTGTTCATAGTCAAATATCTAACACAGTGCCATCACAAGACAATATGCATTCCACACAATCTGTAAGGGAGTTATGTTCCTTTTATTTATCCAATTTTCATCTTATAACAATTCACAAATGTATAATAGTAACCATTTCCACTTTGTTAACCATCAGAATCAACCACTTCCCACACATTACTTCAATCAACAAATACACTCAAAGGTTGTGTTTCAAAATTTACAATGAAGTCATACTGTCACTGCAATCGGGTCTGTCATTTAAAATTCATGATATTCGTTAAACATATATAGTGGACACCCAACCCAATAATCCAAATTTGAATTCTAAAACCCAGACTCATCAATTAAACAATCAAACAACAGCCACCATTCCAACTCATGCCATGCTATGGAAACACAAAATAATTCAATCAACGAAAGTGTAATTTTGTGACTATACAAACTCAATTCAATGCGACTCTAAATAATCAAAATGATGGGCTATCCATCCAACACAATGAGGCAGGAACAACATGCCTGAATTCATAAAACAAATAATCGAATTGCAACAAAGTCGTGCTTAAATTATCCATATTATACATAGTGGGCAACCACCCAAAACACCACGATGCAACATTTTCATTTTACACTTCTAAACACATAGTCACAGTATTAACTCAACCCATCGTATCGAGTCATCAACTTACTACATGATTGCTTCAAACTAATCAAACTGCAATCAACCATGTTGTGTAAAACTCAGTCTCATCCCTAATGACGCAATCAAATAACCATAGCACATACAGTGCATGGATTTGCTACATTCATTCTATTTTCCATAATCATTTGGCCCAAAAAACACTCATAGTTACAGTGACCATTTATTCATGGTGTAGGAACACCATACATACAAATGCATTACGTGCGTACATCATTTAACAATTGCAACCAATGTCGAGTTTAACATCCCAATAATTTTCAATGCAAAAGATAGTGACTATGTATCAACCCCAATCTTCAATAAACCAATTCAATGTCAAGCCTATACTTGGAATTTCGTAACAATGAATAACCGACCCAACATGTTGTGGCAACCACGCATACCCACGCATCAACACGAAGCAAGGTTGTGAAGTTCTCAATTAAAACAATACTCGATTATCAAACACAAGGAAATCGATTGTGTATTTTGAACTGTCTAATTAACAATGCAGGGCTATCCATTGTAATAACACAGGAAGTGACTAGATATCAAAACCAACACAATTTTCGCATGACCAATTGGGCAAGTCTGTACCCAATTTTGTCGACAATACACAATCATCCAACAATAACCAAGTAGTAAACCCAACAGGCCACGTCGATCTTCTCTATCAACCCTCAAACTTGTAGATTTAAAGGTTTGCTCTGTGACCAACATAGGAAAATCTAGAGCTGAATCCTTTCAATGGTGAAAACCCACGAGACCAACGGTGCATACACAGAGAGAACCACAACTTATTCATGGGAAGGTAACAAATCACGTGACAAGATGGCTATAATAGAGGAGCGAGGCTCCAATTTAGCCTGGTAATGATACTTAACACACGCAGGGTATAACCCTCGTGGATCTCTAGTCAAACAACCATAATGCTCAAGTGAAGAGAGGGTCGATAAATAACAAAATAACCCACTACGCGACCTTTAGTGGTGGAGACAAACCAATGCTCAAGTGAACAAGACGCAGTGACACAGAGTGCTTCCAACTGTTAAAACCCACAAAACCAAAGACCAGATATAGTGATATGAATGTGTGAGGACATCCAGCCATCCAAGACCAAACAAAAACCCTCCAACTAAAAAAACAAGGATAATAGAGAGCCCTTATGGTTGCTAACACCCAGGATGACCAATAACACTATGACTTCAACATTATTGCAGAGAAAACCATCAACGCTTCATTCCAAAAACACGTTTTTACAAAGTTGCAATACTTAAGGAAAGAACAAACCAATACACCTGAGCCAATAATCATTTCATAACCAGAGAAGACTTGTGAATGGAAAAAAAATACATACTTGTAATCGAACACCTTAAAACGCGAGTTGGCCGAGTGGTTCTTCTCTGCTAAGAAATAGGAGCATAACCACATCAACAAGGTTGAACAATATCCCAACTAGGGTGGTGGCCAACGGAAGGAGTAAGGGTGACGTGCAATAAATGCACATCGCCTCCACCCACAGTTCATTTACTCCTTAGTACATGCCAACAAGATTTTCATTAACACCATTAATTTAAACCATGCATTGGAATCTGCATCTATTACTTGTCAAATGCGCTATCCACATCATACCTTCCATTTCCAACTTGACCATATTACATATCAACTACGTAATCCAATAAACCATGTATTGAATCATCACCAATAATGCTATCCACATCAACTTATGCCATAACATAATCACAATGCATATCAACTATATAATGAAAAAAAAATCGCATATTTATTAACTTAAACTCGTTTAAAAATCAATGCATGTAGTATAGTATATAGCATGTTTTAGTTTCTTCCTTTTGCTTTTATATTGCCTTCTTTTTTTTTCCAATTTCTTGTGTATGTCATTGCTAACATGTTTATTGTGTAGGTCTCTTAGTAA
Source organism: Picea abies (assembly GCA_900067695.1). Taxonomy (NCBI): domain Eukaryota; kingdom Viridiplantae; phylum Streptophyta; class Pinopsida; order Pinales; family Pinaceae; genus Picea; species Picea abies. Next base: position 19,669 of record CBVK0100793667.1, on the reverse strand, counting down.
TAGATCCAATAATAGATAGTAGTGATAACAAGGATAACATAGGCCATTGTGAAATAAAACTTGAACCTAGAGAAGTAGAAAAAAACACAGAACATGCCTTATCCATCGCCAATAAAACAAAATTATATCACCATATAAGTAGTGTCAAACAATAGCACGACATCAAATAAGCACCAGACTTGATCTCCAATCTACAAGGGGGTCCCACCTACTAGTATTATTTAGCTTTAATAATAATAGGCTTTAGCAACACTTTGCGGGAAAAAATCCGTTGCAATTTTAATCGTCAACAAACTAGCGACTCCACAGGGAAATTTGTTTTCAACATATTTAGAACTCATAACTCTTGGTTTTTCAGACCAAGAACAGCAGGCCAAGACGATATAACCAGGAATATTGTGCAACAGGGGGAAGTGAGTGGAATTAATGGAAAGATGACTGGGAATTTGGGAATAATTCATGAAAAGTGTTAAGTATGAAGGGTTTTTCCATTGTATGCATAATCATTCGACTGAGATCTACTCTCACTATAAGGAAAAAAATAAATTAGACTTTCTCTTAAAATCTCAATGGATGAAGAAACAACAAGAAGAAGCGGGAGATAACCAATTCTTTACAAGACAGCAGTGGAAATATATAACAATTTGAAGGGTCCTTCAGAGGAGACATCATAACAGTTGTGCAGCTTGATTGTTATTGACTAACAATGCTTTGCAGGAGTGTCACTATGGCAGAATCGATCCAACATCCTATCTTGACCAAGTTAAATAAAATATGATAGGAAACAAAATCATGACAGAAGTAAAAATTCATAAATTAAAACCGCAACAATAAAAGACAAAAATAAAGAAGAGGCAAGAAAAGCTTTGAAACAGAAAGAAGAAATTAAACTACTGTAAAGAAGAAAAGAAAATAATGCGGAAATGAAAGCAGAGCTAAGCTACTAATATACAGAAAATCCAATCAGTGTTAGAACTTTTCATGTTGGTCCCTCGCAATATTTCAAGCGAGGACTGTTAGTGTTGTAGGAAAACAATTTCTTATGTAAATCCTTCAAAATGTAAGAGTTAGTGTCTAAGACAAAAATAGTTTGGAAAGGACCCAACACTTTTAATTCTGATGTAATTATCACCCCCTTGACGCACACAATTAGATCATCAATATAGATATGGAGACTGACCAATTCATCGAGAGTCGTGGAGCCTGATTATCTTCCAGATTCAGAGGTCTTTGTTTTCAGTCGTGTTTATACCCCATAAATTATTTACACCCCAGAAGAATGTACACTCTTCCATGAGAGGGAGTGTAGAGGGGGGTTACCGCCTCTACGGGGTCCGGGGGGGATATCCCCTTGGTTGGGGAGTCTAGGGGAAAGAGGGCCCCCAACGGGGGTTCAGGGGAAAAGCCCCTAAAGGAAAAATTGCCTTGTAAATGTGTATTGTAAATTCATTGTAAATCTAGACCGTTCATTATAAGGTCGCAGATCTAACGGTAGAAATTATGTTAGGGTTTTTTTCCCTAGAAGGCAACCCTCTTTTATGAGGGAAATGTATTGTGGCAAAAGATGAGAGTGAATATTGTATTTTGAGATAGGAGATTGTGAGATAACGAAGATAAATTTACAACGGGTTTGTTGTAGGTTGTATCCCTTCATTTGTTGGATAATAATAAAGGAAGGACCTGACAATTTCTCAGTGGACGTAGCCCACACTCGGTGAACCACGTATATCTGTGCCTATATTGTATTGTGTATCTTCTGTGTTTTATTTCCGCATTTTTTTTATTTTATTGCTCCACAATCCTGTTTTTCTAACATCATGTGCACAGGTCTTTTAAAAGAGGTAATTGTATCAAGTAAGCTAGAAAGTTGGCATTGGTAAGACATGGTACCCCAATAAGTGATAAGAGTGGTTTTGTGAGCATATGCCCCTTTTACCTTGATTTTTTTGCAACTAAACAAACTATCAAGTAAGGGTCTTAACTTTGACTCTACAACCTGTTGCAGAACCATTTCCATACTGAGAGGAAGAAAAGGATTTTTCATAATAGCCTAAATGAAAGTGTGAAGATGAATGCAGTTTCTAATATGATCTGTGGCCTTTGAAGTAGGTACCCAATTGGAAACCCATCCAAGGTGGACTAAAAAAATAATCCCAGCCTTTAGGAAATTCTCCAACTCCTTTTGAAAGGGTGCTTCCAGTGCAGAGTTAACAAGTTCTTATTTTTGCCTAGCTGGTTTCATAGTATGTTGAACAAGACCAAGATCAAAACCATGAAGATCCTCATAAGACCAAGAAAAAACCTTTTGAGATCCACCGAGTAGCCCGACGGACCTCATCTCTTCTTTATCAGAACATTGTACATTTATTTTAACATTCATTGAAGATTCAGGTGTCCTAATGTTCAGGGGGATGGTTTCAACCACCTTCCTTCGTAACTCCTCTTCTTTCTGGTTTTCTTTATTTCCTACATCACTTGATGAAAACAAACTCTCAAGAGGAGTCAATCCCTCGGGAATTTTATTGTTCTCTATAGATATAATCTCCTCGAGATTAAAAGGTTCATATTTAATGAAATCACAATTGCTCTCATTGTTAGGGAGGGCCTGCCAAGATTCTACATTGTTAGGGATATACGAACAATATAGATATTGAAAGGAACATTCAGGCATGTGAGGTAAAAGTTGTTGTTTAGGAGAAGTTGCAAATATAGCTAGTTGGCCAGCCATTGAATTCAAATCCCTCTTAACATGAGTGATGTTGAAGGACAAAAGGTTCGAGATAAGCGCCCAAACAGTTTGGGAGTATCGTTCCATTAGCTTGTTTCTAGGAGCTCACACTTTTCATATCGAGTTCACAACAAGCTCAGAAACTATGAAAACTGAAAGGTGACCGCAACCAAGATTAAATGCACTTTCAATGCCTAATAATAAAGCTTCGAACTTAGATACATTGTTAGTACAAGAAAACTCTAACCTATAAGACAGACTATGATTTCTTCCTGCAGGGGAAACCAAGATAATGCCAACCCCATTACCTTCATTAGAGCGTGAACCATCAAAGTGCATGTGCCACATATCATCATCTAAATCAATTCTTTCCAAAGGAATATTATCCTCTTTAGCAAATATAGAATACATTCCTATGTCCTCTTCGATATAGTTTACGCTAGATTGCGGAACACTCTCTATGTAGGGTGAAATTCTTCCCTCTCTAAGGACTATAATGTTCTTACCATTCCGAGGAATGGATAAATGTGTCCTGTCGAGTGAGAGGTATCCACCTGTTAAGGATTTCCAATCTCTTCCCAAGATAATTGAGTAATTGCTTACAGACATATCAATTACCTAAATGTTGAGGGTTGTCCGTATCTCGGGATGAGCGCATAAAACCAAGGTTGCATCCTTAATCTAGCCTATGGTCATTTGTTGTAGAATATTATAGGAGAGCATGCTTCTGGAATTTTCATTTGTACAAGACAAGCCTAGCTCTTCCATAATAATATTCGACATCACACTTGGGCCCGAACCACCATCAATGAGGCAACAATGGGCAATCTTATCCATAATCTTTACAGAAATATAAAAAGGGGGATTTTTTACAGGATATATAAATTTATGTACACCTACTTTATTTGCAGAAGAATCCTCTTTGTTTACCTCTTCGTAAATATTGGCTGCAACAAAAGATTTTCCTTCCATGAATTGTTTCATATACATCTGTTGTTCAGGGACGGAAACCATGTCTAGAAGGGTTGCATCTACTTTGATGTTGGCAAACTTATTCAAGATATTGTATTTGGAAGAGGGGAGAGGAGGAGTGATCCCTTGACTCTCAGGAACCTTAGGAACCTGGAGAGTAGAAGCGTTTGAGAATGAGATTGGGCCAGAAGAACAGTGGGGAGGATCAAAATTTCCCTTGGGAGCATAGGCTTTGTTCCTAGTATTGATGACCATGACATCCTTTGGTTCTACAAAATCTAGGACAGAAATAGTTTATTTGTGGTGTTCCTCGCAAAATTTACACCAAATCTGAGGCAAGATATCCTTAGGCTGAAAACTATTTTCAACCAGATTCCTAAAGTGGGGTGCAGAAGAGGATGAAGCTCTAGGGATGAGAGGGGAGACAGTACCCTTCCGCTCAAATGCTATCATAAGGTTTTTCATATCTTGTACTAGTTGTAGGAGAGTGAACATGTCTAACTGTCTAACTGATTCTCCTTGGGGAAGACCAGTTATTTCAAGTTGTTCTTCATACTTTGAACAAGCATGCAGAGCGGAACCGATATTATCAATGGATTTTTCATCAAGCCTATGACGATAGGGGGAAGGCAATTCATTGTATTAATGCATGAAAGTGGCCTAGTTATGAGGGTGGATAAGTTCGGGGATTTGATTGTATAACTTGGTGAAATGCAAGTTGAAAGACTTGATGGTTTCACCATCCTTATAAGTGACATTATTGTATTCCCTTAACTTCTCGGCGGGGCTTTTGGATTGCTCGTAAGTGGATCGAAACAAATATATTAACTCCTCCCAAGTAGACAAAATCTTAGGAGGAAGTTCAAAGAAGTTGGCCACAACCTTTCCTTCCAAGGAATTGGCAAACAAGCGCATGCAAGTGTCATTGTCGTTGACCCCTATGTTATGACAACCATTAGAAAATGCCACCAGGTGTTCGTTTGTACTGACAGTGTTATTTCCTAAAAACTTAGGCAGGTTCTCTTTAAAATTTTGAAGTGGACGATTAGCAGGTGCTAGGTTAAGAGGAGAGGACACATGCCATAGTGTAGTTGTGGCATGTTCTTCGAACTGAAAAAGCCCATACTTTTTAATGACTTTGGTGGGGTTCGTGGTAGATTGTACAAGGATATGGTGGCTATATAAGATACCGACCACTGATGACAATGAATATTTAGAAGATGGAGCACTTCTAGTGCCACCAGAGCCACCACTAGATGCCATCTTATGGATGATAGATGAGGGAAAGAAAGACGAGATGGATGAATCAGATAAATTTCTCCTTAGAGAACTTTGTTGGGCAGATAACACAACGTTCCTTCTTCCTATTTCAGCAATAGGATTGATTTTAGGTGACAAGCATCTTCTTCTTCTATAAGCGCGAGAATATAAGGACATGAAAGAAAGGCCAAAACTTGAAGAAACAAAAAGGTCACTACTGATATCTAGGTTGTCTATGTCTAGCTTCCAATTGTTCTTGAACACTAATGTATTGTTCAATTGCTTCCCAAGAATGGTTAAGATCAGCACAAGTATTGGCAGTGTCTAAGATGGTATTAAACAGATTCGAAACAATGTTGGTCTGGTCTTGAAGACCAGGCTCAATATTGGGTTGCCTTGTAATAGGAAAAAACATTAAGAATAAAACAGTCAAAGAATCATTTTCAGAAAATAAATATGTATCAATGAAAATCGAGTATAAAATTTAACCAGAGAGATATCAAATATCTCCCTAGTATGGTCGCGAAATAAATGTTGAGGAAAAGATATGAAATGATCTTACTCAAGCATTTTCAAACTCTTCTTGGCTAAAGAAAAGTATACGGGAATATCACCCTATGTTTATAGCCAACAAAAATAACATCCTAACTCACAAGTATTAATTACGAGTGCTTAGGATCGTCTTTTATCAATAAAAAGCTTGTTGGAAATTCACTTTTTATGTAATTTTCTGAACATATCGATTGCTGAAATAAATGTAAAGATAGAAGTAAAGTCACCAAGATGATAATCAAGACAGGGGAGACATAAAGAAATCCTTTATTTCATTCAAATTCACCAAAGAGTCATTTAATTCACCAAAGAGTCATTTTCTTTACAAAATCTCATACAGAAATTTTGGACCAAAGTCAAACTTGGACATCCCCGATGGAACATACAAAAGGACCTCTGACAGAAAACCAAAACTAAACTAAACAATGGGGTTAATAGGTAGAGGAGCAGGTAGGGATAAATTAGGTCAGCCACGATGTTGGGAGACTACCGGGTGGAAAATATCTTGACATCCATCATTTTTAGGAACCTTGGGTTGCAATGAGATGTGAGGAGGCACAGGGATACTAGGGGCTTGCGGAACTTGGAAAGGAGGAATTTCAGGCCTGGGCTGGACCACTCCTTGCCCAATCCAATTGAAAAATACAACCTGAAACAACTGTCCAAGCTCTTGTGAATCAACATCAAAATGTATGGAGAACTTGGGCCTTGTTGGGCCTCTGTTCCAATTACCTCTCCCTTTGTTTCCTCACCCATGGCTACCTTGGCTGATAAAACTCATTCCTGCATGCATGATTGATTAGCAAATAGTCTTTTAAATAACCATACATGACAACTCTTAAAAATATGAAATAGATTTGGCTCAACGATGTATCAGACTCATGCAATCCAATCCATACAAATTGTTTTACTGTTTATCAATGAGAAGGGGGGTGAATAAAGGTTCCTGGGATATGAGAGGGGTTTGTATTGAGAGAAACATGATATGATGAGGGGGGGGAATACGATTACTGTTCAAATACAAAAACAATCAACTGCAAACCAAAGAAAGCATCATTGTAATTCAACCAAGACATTGTTACTGCCAACTTCTTTAACACGGATTTTTTCTTGATTATAATCAATTTTAGAACACAGAGTGAAAAATGAATGTGGGAAGGTGATGGGGTTGTAATTAGCGAAAAAATAAATAATGATGGGAAATGAGAGTGGGTATTGTTCACAAAATTAATCAAGTAATCCATATAGTCATTCTGTTAAAAGGAGATGCACCAACCAAATGATCATTGTGACCCAATAACAATCACCGTGTATTGGTTAGTTCACAGTTCATAGTCAAATATCTAACATAGTGCCATCACAAGACAGTATGCATTCCACACAATCTGTAAGGGAGTTTTGTTCCTTTTATTTATCCAATTTGCATATTATAACAATTCTCAAATGTATAATAGTAACCATTTCCACTCTGTTAACCATCAGAATCAACCACTGCCCACACATTACTTCAAACAACAAATACACCCTAAAGTTGTGTTTCAAAATTTACAATGAATTCATACTGTCACTGCAATTGGGACTGTCATTTAAAATGCATGATATTTGTTAAAAATATATAGTGGACAGCCAACCCAATAATCCAGATTTGAATTGTAAAACCCTAACTCGTCATTTAAACAATCAGACAACAGCCACCATTCCAACTTATTCCATGTTGTGGAAACACAAAATAATTTAATCAACGCAAGTGTAATTCTGTGACTGTACAAACTCAATTCAATGCGACTCTAAGTAATCAAAATGTTGGGTTATCCATCCAACACAACAAGGCAGCAACAACATGCCTGACTTCATAAAACAAATAATTGAATTGCAAGAAAGTCTTGCTCAAAACTCTGTGACTATCTCTAAGTGTGGAACCCAAAATTATCCATATCATACACAGTGGGAAGCCACCCAAAACACCACGATGCAACATTTTCATTTTACACTTCTAAACACACAGTCATAGTATTAAATCAACCCATCATGTCGAGTTATCAACTTACTACAATATTGCTTCAAATTAATCAAACTGCAATCAACCATGCTATGTAAAAATTGGGCTCATCCCTAATGACACAATCAAATAACCATAGCGCATACAGTGGATGGATTTTCTACAGTCATTTTGGTTTCCATAATCATTTGGCCCAAAAAACACTCATAGTTACAGTGACCATTTATTCATGGTGGAACACCATACAGACAAATGCATTATGCGCGTACATCATTTAACAATTGCAACCAATGCCGAGTTTAACATCCCAATAATATTCAATGCAAAAGACAGTGATTGTGTATCAACCCCAATCTTCAATAAACCATTTCATTGTCGAGCCTATACTTGGATTGTCATAACAATGAATAACCGACCCAACATGTTGTGGAAACCACACATACCCACACATCGACACGAAGCAAGGCTGTGACATTCTCAATTAAAACAATACCGAATTATCCAACACAAGGAAATCGACTGTGTATTTTGAACTGTCCAATTAACAATGAAAGGTTATCCATTGTAATCACACAGGCAGTGACTAGATATCAAAACCAACATGATTGTCACATGACCAACTGGGCGAGTTTGTACCCAATTTTTTTGAAAATACACAACCATCCAACAATAACCAAGTAGTAAATCTTGCAGGCCACGTCGATCTTCTCTATCAACCCTCAGACCTGTAGAGTTAAGGGTTTGCTCTGTGACCAACATAAGAAAAGCTAGAGTTGTCTCCTTTCAATGGTGAAAACCCCCGAGACCAACGGTGCATACATAGAGAGAACCACAACTTATTCATGAACAGGTAACAAATCCCACGACAGGATGGCTATAACAGAGGAGCGAGGCTCCAATTTAGCCAAGTAATGATACTTAACACATGCAGGGTATAACCCTTATGGCTCTCCAGTCAAACAACCACAATGTTAAAGTGAAGACAGGGCCGAGAAAGAACAAAATAACCCATTGCACGACCTTTAGTGGTGGAAACAAACCAATGCCCAAGTGAACAAGACGCAGTGACACAGAGTGCTTCCAACCATTAAAAATCACAAAACCAAATACTGGATATAGCGATACGAATACATGAGGATAGCCATCCATCCAAGATCAAACAAAAACCCTCCAACTAAACCAGCAAGGATAACAGAGAGCCCTTATGACTTCTAACACTAGGGATGACCAATAACACTATGACTTCAACATTATTGCAGAGAAAACCATAAAATCTTCATTCCAAAAAAACAATTTTACACAGTTGCAATACTTAAGGAAATCACAAACCAATACACCTGAGCCAATAATCATTTCATAACCAAAGCAGACTCATGAATGGCCAAAAAAATACATACCTGTAATCGAACACCTTAAAACACGAGTTGGTTGAGCAGTTCCCCTCTACTAAGAAATCAGAGCATAACCACGGCAACAAGGTTGAACAATAGCCCGACTAGGGTGGGGACCAATGGAAGGAGTAAGGGTGACGTGCAGTAAATGCACATCGCCTCCACCCATAGTTCATTTACTCCTTAGTACATGCCAACAAGATTTTCATTAACACCATTAATTTAAGCCATGGTTGAAATCTACATCTATTACTTGTCAAATGCGCCATCAACATCATACCTTCCATTTCCAACTTGACCATATTAAATATCAACTACATAATCCAATAAACCATGTATCGAATCATCACCAATAGCGTGATCCACATCAACTTATGCCATAACATAATCACCATGCATATCAACTATATAACTCAAAAAAAATCGCATAGCTATTAACTTAATAGCTAGGATAGCAATGACTCATTTAAAAATCGATGCATGTAGTATAGTATGCAACATGTTTTAGTTTCTTCCTTTTTCTTTTATATTGCCTTTTGTTTTTTTTCCAATTGCTTGTGTATGTCATTGTTAACATGTTTATTGTGCAGGTCTCTTAGTAATAGATTCAATAACAAATAGCAATGATAACAAGGATAACATAGGCCATTGTGAAATAAAACTTGAACCTAGAGAAGCAGAAAAAACCACAGAACATTCCTTATCCATCGCCAATAAAACAAAATTATATCACCATGTAAGCAGTGGCAAACAATAGCATGACATCAAATAAGCACTAGACCTGGTCTCCAATCTACAAGGGGGTACCACCTACTAGTATTATTTAGCTTTAATAATAATAGGCTTTAGAAACACTTTGCAGGAAAAACTTTGTTGCGATTTTAATCATCAACATACACCATCTAACTTGACAAAGGCATGAGAAGGGGTGAATCTACCACCTTGGTGAGATGAAAACTACTTTGCAAAAAATATTTTTTTTCACTAAGTATAAGAATGAGATTAAAGAATGAAAACATATGCAAGAAATTATTCTAAGGAAAATAAAATGCATAAAGCAATTCAATCAAGCAATGCATGCAAATAAACACACAAATGAAGGCAAACATGCATGAAAAGAAAACATGCACTCTAAACTCCTACTCAAGGAAATAAATAGATCAAGGAAGTATTGGTGATATAGGGTAAAGTATCAAGTTTCAAGGTAGGATAGTGATATTGAAGTACAAACCTGAGACCTAACTTCATATGAAAGATTGTGTCACAATTCTTATCAATCCAACAACACATGGGGCTAATGTAATCAAGTGGCAAAGGTGGCTCCAACTATGGGTATAGTTGAATCTCCTTGTTTACCATGATCAAAGGAAAAAAATAACCCATATGAATTAAGGTTGGTCTTATTTGTTGATAACATCCTCCCAAAGGTTGATTATGAAATTCTTATAAGTGATCATTCTTCTTCCAAACTTCATCCTCAGCTTCCTTATATTCAAGTTCCGAAGAAAAAGTGAGGATTGCATAACTAATCGAGTATTCATCTAACATGCTCACATATTCATTATTCGGTTGATTACGATCTTCAACATGATATCTTCTGTAATTCTCCCTATCCAACTTCATAAAATTTCCATCATGAATTGGCATAGTATCATATGAAAGGTCCATTTGTAAGGATCCTCATAAATGAGCAGTGAACTTCCTCGACAAAAGCATCCCCCAAGATTTTTGGATATCAATGACAACAACATCTATCATAACCATGACATCTAGATACATATTCAATCTTACAACCAAATTATTTATCACGCCAAGCACTTATGCCTCTCTCCTATCCATGGCACAAATGTTCTGGCATAGTCTTGTTACCTTGAAGACTAATTTTTGCATTCTTGTCAAGGGAATAACATTGGTTGATGCCCCAAAGTCCAACAAAAAATTGTACAATAACAAATTGTTCACTTGAAAAGATATGTAAAACGAGTTTTGGCCTCCATTTAATCCTCCCTTTTCCACAATTTTCAAGATTACAGGTGTATTGTCATAGGACTCTTCCGCTCCTTCACTTAATCCCAAAATTTTCTTGTTCTTTTTTTTATTTGTGATGATATCTTCACAAACTCCAAGAAAGGGATAGAGATATTGGATTTGGAAAAGTAAGCATTAAAATCAATATTGATATCTTCACAAGCAGCTTTTGAATTTTCGGAAACATCACTTGAAGTCTTTGTTGGCTAAATTCGTTGTTCTCTTTGTGACATCACTTGGGGTTGCAGATCTTGGGCCATTTGAATCTTTGAGGTTCATATGTTATGATGATAAGGCGCATATGTTATGATGATATAGATGTTCTTTCGGAATTTTTTGTAGTTTCTTTCTCCATATATTCCCTAGAAAAAAATCGATCCTTAATATGTTCCAATGACCTTACAAAACTACAAACATATTGTGATTCATTTTTACTACATGAGCGAATTGTAAGAAAAGGAGTAAATCAAGTTATGGTTTTGTAAGACTCTAGATAAAATTGTGGACATTTATTAGAGTATAAATTTATGGAGAGGATTGATTTAGAAACACAAAAGTGTAGCCACAATTTATATAGGTGATGATAGGGAAGATTCTTGACTAAGCAAGAATTTTTTGAGAAAGAAAATCATCTTAAGGAACTAGAGCGAGTCAAACATGGTAAAAGTAAACCACACATAACATATCCTATGTTAGATAAAAATGATTGATCTTGATTGGATAATCATATAATTTGTCATCTATTTTTGTACTTTTGGGGTGGAAAAATTGGATTTATTGACTTGTAGGTCCCATTTCAGGGGCATGTCTCACTTTGAAGACTTGGGGTATAGAACCTTTCAAATCCTGTTTGAGGCCTTACATGACTATTTTCGGGTTCAAACCTTTGCAAGCATAATTCAAACCTCTTGACTCTATTTTAAACTTTGATATATTTCCAACGACTTGAAAATCACCTCGATTGGAGTTCATATGTGGAAATTGTGCCTCATTCAATTTGACCTATATTTTTTACCACCATGATATTGATTGGATACCACGTCAACTTCCATTATTCATACATGTGGAGCTACTCACATGTGGTATTTCAATATTAGTCTAGAGGGTCCAAAACCCTTAATATTAATTAGGGGTTGAGGTATTTGAAAACCATAAGCCTGACCCTAGATGACTATCAAGCTATGTCAAACACTAGGTCACTAATAAAGGTAGGGGTTACAATATTATTGTATTGAGTATTGTTCCATATGACAACATAGAAATGAGAGTGGGATATTGAGGGATATCAAAGGGAGGAGACCATGTAGCAACCATATTGTCCATAGTTTCCATGGAATCTCCATAGTGAGTACCCCGTTATTTTTACTTGCATCTCATAGTAGAGAAGAAAGGAGCAGAGCACAGACCTCACCTTCTGGTTGGGTTTTTCCCGTATAGGATTTTTCCCAGGGAAGATATTGTGTTCACTTTGTGGATGGTGTTTCATTTCTTATCTCTTTCATTTTAGGTAGAAATATTAAGTCTACAATATTTTATTGCATGATTAAAATATTGTAGAAAATTATAAGATATATTACGATGAACTATTTCATTGGAATATCCATTACAGTTTACAGATCAAACTAGGTCAAATAATTTTCCAAGAAACCTAACCAATTCTATAAATGTAAAAGTGCAATCCTTTATTAGAGTTTCCTTATTGTTTAGTGTCGATGATGTTGTATTGTGTTTCCATAAATCATAACACCTACATATTTTCTATGGAGACAATAAGTTCATTAGAAAAATGAGTGTGACCATCAATGTTTCAAGTGTAATTTTGAGAAAGGCTATAAGTGTTGTTGTGTGAGCTCAAGGTTTTACTATATTTTATATTACTTGAAATTTTGTATTAATGAAATAATGTTTAGTTTGCATATGACATGTTTCTTTAGATGGACCTCAAAATTTGTAGTTGCATGATTTGTTGTTATTGATTCAATAGTGCAATGTAATTAAATTATTGACAATCATTTATAAATAACTCAAGTAGAACATTGTTAAGTCATATAATAAATTGATTAGCAATGAAAAACCCTTCTTGAAGTAAGTTTACTACACTAGTATCAAATAAAGTTTGATTAATCAACATAAGTGTAAAGTTGTGTTGGTTCTCATCAATAACAGTGATCGGTAGATGCATAATGAACTATTGGTATAAATCACAAATTTCAATTTTCTTGGTGTAGTAGCACGAATTTTTATGCTAGGAGACTACACAATCATGAAGATGGAATTCTTGACATACAATTGAATGATTTTTGTCTTTATTTCCTATTATCTCCTAGACCTAGGATACAAGGAAAATTATTGGGTCGATGTAGAATAGATTCATAACTGAATTCATTAAACCATGCATGCCTCAAGAATGGATTGGAAACCAAATTATGCTCACCAAAAGATCCCAGACACTTCATTAAGAAGATCCATCCACTAGCTTACGTATATGTCCCCTTCCACTTTGTTGTAAGATTATACACTATACCATACTCCCCTAATATGTTGAATATAAGTTTATCTCAAAATAATTCCAAATTGAAGGTTTTAACTAGAGATGTACACTCTCCCAAATTAATTGATACATCTATTACAACCATAGGATGAGATCTTACTCAATATTTATCATAAAATATTTAACATGGTCCATACTGAACAAGGCTTTATTGGTGTTACCTTCAAAAAAATATTTCTTACATGACTCTTTCCTCTAAAGGTCTTTATTCTCTCCTTTCACTGATGGAAAACTTCATAATCCATAGTCTTATGAACTTGAATAAATTGTCATCCTTCCAACTCCATTCACATAGACATAGATTTTCAATCGCCAACTGCATACTAGCAAACCGGATATCCACCTAATTGGAAGATCTTCTTAAAGTGGAAATACTTGATTGTTTCCAATTTCATAGATGTAATGTTTCCTTTAACTATTATATTTTCCCATCTATTTCCCATGAAGAGTTCTCATTCTATTGATTGTGTCATTGTTTGATATATAACATACAATCTATCTTTGAGTGTGTATTATTCCATGTGTTAGACCAAAAAGGTTTTCCATTTCTCTTATATCTTGACAAGACATTGTGATATTAAATTCCATATTTTCAATTTCAAAACAAAATAAATAAATAATTTATATTCTCCATGTGATTCCATGATGGCTCATGAAAATACTATTTATGCCCTTATTGTGATATATATGACTATGGAGAGATTTCTTTCAATACATACTATTGATGTTTTGGTAGTAGTGGGAGGTATTCCCTCCTGCAAAACCTTTCTTAGAGAAGAAGAAGATTCTAGAAGTCAACGAAAGACCATTGAATAGTTTAATAACTCCTTGGAAGAGAAGTTAGCCCAAAGGAAAATAATAAAGTGGAAACATAATTTCCAGGAAGAGAAGTCAACCCACAAAATAATAAAGTAAATTTGAATACCCAGAATAAGAATTTATCCCTAGACAGGCATCCATATTAATATAAATACAAGACTAGATCATTTATTTTGTATAATCAAACAGTTCTCCTTCTATAGTGGGCACTAGATAGTTAGCAGCTGCACTTCTGGCAGTTTCGCTATTTATGGTTTTTAGGTTCTCTTGGAGAGTGTGCCCCACTTAGGGAATTATATTCTTGGTGGTTCTTGGTGGTTTCTCTTGTGCGCTACCTTTGGAAGAGTGGCACTAAGATTGTGTGGTGTTGCTCAATTGTATACCCTTGTTAGGGTCTGATAAGAAGAAGAGACAAGTACTTGTTATCAGGGTTACTTCATTGTTCGTTTTGATCTTGTGAAGAGAGATTGTTCATGTTTTTATTGCATTATCATAAATATTCTCTCTAGGAAAAGTTGGTTGGGTTTGGTTTTTCCCTGAGTATGGGGTTTTCCCAAGATAAATCTTTGTGTCTTATTGTGCTTGTCTATCATCTTCTAGATTTTTTTTTATTTTCAGTATATGTATGTTTAATGTTAAGAGAAGATCAACACACTCTGGTTAATTTATTTCTAATGAAAATTTGAGAAAATCTAAGATAGTTTCATAGTTGGTTACCTTCAGAACAGTTTAACCACCAGAAGGAAGATCGTACTTTGGAATTTTCCACTACACCTTGTCACTGCACAGTTTTTCTTTTGTCAAGATATTTTAGCACTTATTATAAAGTTGATTAAAATAAATTTTGGCATAGATCACCTCTCCTTTGCCTGGATTTCTCGGTGCATCTCTCAGATTGACTTTCCATCAAAGTTGAATTTTTAGGGTTTTAGTCTTGTTGACATTTTCCTAGACATTGAACCTTCTGATTCAAAGTTTTGACTTCTTGTTGTTGATCTAATGTCTTAGATATTAGAAGATATGATGGATGGTGCTACAAATTTCAAAGGTATGGACTTGTATATAAGTTATATCATAAATATGTTTGTAGATGTACACTTGGAAAAAGGACAAGTGTCCAAGTAGTGACAATATATCCAAAGGGATCTTAGATCTAGTGCACTCAGAGGAAGCCCAAGACTTGGAGGAAGCAGTGGTGATGTATCCTATAGTATATGACAAATGAGACAGTGGTAATTAAGATTCCAGGTTTTCATATCAGGTTTGATATTTTTTTATTTTTGCATCTTAAATAAATATTGTAACTAGGACAATAGTCTTTAGAGTTCTATTACTACTAAGTATTTTTTTCCCATCAAATGTTTAGTAACACTTGAATATTGTTAGTACTATGATTATTGTGTGAATTCTCACTGTTTAGTATTAATGATGCACTTATTTACAAGATGAAATTGATCTCCTATAGGAGATGTTCTTGGTTGTTGACTTTTTCCCAGGAAGATTATCTTGTTAAATTCCATGGAGGTTATCATGGAGATGTTCTTGTTTTGTTTCAGGTAGGTCACCATGGAAGAATGATTGGTAACAAAACTAGAAAAGTGTTGTTGTTGTTCTTACTCTTGTTCTTTGCATGTTACAGTGTAGGAATATTTGGTCACAACACTAGAAAAGTGTTGTTTCTTGTTCTTGTTCTTGTTCCAGGAAAGACACTGGTGATAGCTCTGAGAAGGAGCTATAGTGATGGTTGTAGGAGGAAACAGATTAAATATTCTCTAGATGAGACATGCAGTAAACTATCTCGACATAGAGTTGTGTACATGATTGTACACATCCATGTATCAAAGAAGAATAGGACAAATTTAGAATCTTCTAACAAGAAGGGTACTTTTGCAAGATACAGAGTATCTTTTATGGATATTTATTATGAGGAGTAGAAGGATCTAAAAGATGATTGTACAAAACCCTCTAGTTCAAATGATCACTCTTCATACCATCAAGAAGAGTTAATAGAGCTAGAAGTACCAATGGATCTACCTAGAGATGTTGCAGTGACTAGGAGGAGGTCAGTATGGCTTTGTGACACTTGGTAGGATGCATTGAGGCATACATGTGATACTTTCAGGGAGAACAAATGACCTCAGAGATTATCAAGTTATATGGCATTGATGATCCACATCATGAGAAGGAACAGAGAGCTCCACCAGTGGTGAGGCAGGAGGCCCCATTAAGTACCATCTTAGAAGGAGCTAGAGTTAAGAGGGAGTCATCCCTCAGGATCTAGTAGGGAGGAGTGGCCCTCCCCAGTAAAGTTCATAGGAGATCATAATTCAAAGGAAGATAGAATATATAGAGGGATAAAATGGATCTAAGATTGTATAGAATCAGAGGGTGACATGTTATAGAGGGAGCATGTAGACTCAAAGTGATCATGATCTCAGAGGGAGTTAGTCGACTCAGAGGAAGAGCCGATCATTCAAGGGAAGTTCCCCCTCAAATTCACGTGGAAGAGAGACATCTTCTAGGACTAAAATACATGTGCCATGAGTTAAGGAGGC
The DNA here is from genome assembly GCA_900067695.1 of Picea abies. Lineage (NCBI taxonomy): Eukaryota > Viridiplantae > Streptophyta > Pinopsida > Pinales > Pinaceae > Picea > Picea abies. Next base: position 2,814 of record CBVK0100793667.1, on the reverse strand, counting down.
TAGATCGAAGCTTTAGAGGCTTCTAGGAGATGTGATATCTCCTAGGAGGATTCCCTTGTTTTAGTAGAATTTTCTACAATGTCAGAGAAGACAACCAGTGAGAAGGACTGAGATATGGATTTTCCCTCAGTCACAAAGAATAATTGATTCAAAACCTTCAACTTATGAGGAAGTTGCAAAGAAGAAAGTGTGGAAGGATGCCATGATGGAAGAGTACCATTCCATCATGAACAATGATGTGAGGGAAGTGGTTCTAAGACCAGAAGGGAAGTTAGTGGTGACTTCCAAGTGGATCTACAAGATCAAACATACTGTAGATGGTAGCATAGAGAAGTACAAAGCGATATTTTTGGCTATAGGATTCTCCCAGAAAGAGGGAGAATATTATGATGAGACCTTTTCTCTAGTAGCAAGGTACACTTCCATTAGAACTATTATTTCTATTTCATCTTTTATGGAATGGAAATTACACTATATGGATGTCAATACTTCCTTCCTGGATGGTGTAATTGAAGAAGAAGTGTACACAGAGCATACATAAGCTTTTGTGATCCATGGGAGGAGTCCCATGTTTGAAAAATGAATATAGTCTTGTACGGGCTTAAGAAGACACCTAGGGCATGGTATGCCAGAATAGATAGTTGTCTGATGAGGTTAGGGTTTACCAAGAGTGATGCAAATCCTAATATTTACTACAAGGTTCAAGATAGTTTCCCATTTATCTTGGTTCTATATGTGGATGACTTGTTTCTTATAGGGGGTGAGAAGCTCATAGACAAGTGCAAGTGGGAGTTCGCTTCATATTTCAAAATGAAGGATCTGGGTTTGATGCACTATTTATTGGGATTAGAGGTGTGGAAGAGCCCACATGAGATTTTTCTTAGCCAAGGAAAATATACAATTGAGATCATGTAGAGATTCGAGATGATGGACTGCAAGTCCATGGCCACACCTATGGTTATGAATCTGAATCTCTTGAGTGATTCATCTTCATATTTGGTTGATCCCACGATGTACAAACAGTTGATCAGATCCTTGATGCACTTGGTTAACATCAAGCCAGATATATTCTTTGCAGTGAAGACATTGAGTCAGTGCATGGTTGAGCCTAGACATGTACATTGGATAACAAAAAATCATGTGTTGAGGTATCTGCATGGTACGGTTGGATATGGACTGGGATATTTCTCAATCAGTGAAGTAAATTTATAAGGTTATATAGACTCTGACTGGGTGGGGAGTGCAGTGGACCGAAAAAGCACATTAGGATGTTGCTTTAGTTTGGGATCATGTATGATCTCATGGTTGACCAGAAAATGGATGTTAGTGGAACTCAGTACAATAGAGGAATAGTATATATAAGCCAATGTTGCAAGTCGGGAAGCAGTGTGGCTTAAGAAGTTACTTGCAAGGTTATTTGATCTAGAGTTGGAGCCAACTTTGATGTATTGTGATAATCAAATTTGTGTGAATCTTTGAGAGAATCCAACCTTTCATGATAAGTCAAATCATATAGATATCAAATACCATTACATCCGATACATTGTGTAGAAAGGAGCAGTGGAGCTCTGATACATATCCACAGATGAGAAGATAGAGGACATTCTGACCAAGCCTCTGTCTAGAGTGAAGTATGAGCACTTCAGAGACACGAGGATTGGCATGATGTAGAATGTCCAACCTCATTGAGAGGGAGATGTGATGTTTCTCCTCTAGTGGACTCTCCCTTTGGCCAAGGGTTTCCCAAACAGTCGTGTGAAGTGACGGAAGGAGTAATGTGTAACATGGTACAAGTCTTTCCTATGCGATGTGAAGTGGCCAAGTGTGATTGGGACTTATAGCGTAGTATTTCCTATTCCATGTGAAATGGCTAGGCATGATTAGGACCATGGCATAGCGTTGGGGATATGGTAGTAGTCTTTCCCATACCATGTGAAGTGGATGGGTGTGATTGGGATTACTAGGAGAGGAGAAACATCATAGCGTATTTGTGTTACTATGGTGGTACTCTTGGACTACTATATGCTCATAGCGTAGTCGTGAGACTATGGTGGTATTCTTGGACTACTAGATGCTCATAATGTATTTGTGAGACTATGGTGGTAGTCTTAGGACTAGTAGATGCTCATAGCATAGTCGTGAGACTATGGTGGTAGTCTTGGACTACTAGATGTTCATAGCATAGTTGTGAGACTATGGTGGTAGCCTTGGACTACTAAATGCTCATAGTGTAGTCGTGAGACTATGGTGGTAGTCTTGGACTACTATATGCTCATAGCGTAGTCCTGAGACTGTGGTGGTAGTCTTGGGACTACTAGATGTTCATAAGCGTATTCGTAAGACTATGGTGGTAGTCCTACCCATGATATACTATAGTGGTAGTCTTCGACTACTAGATGCTCATAGCATAGTCGTAAGATTACGATGGTATTCTTGGACTACTAGATGTTCATAGCATATTTGTGACACTATGGTGGTACTCTTGGGACTAGTAGATGCTCATAGCGTAGTCGTGAGACTATGGTGGTAGTCTTGGACTACTAGATTCTCATAGCGTAGTCGTGAGACTATGGTGGTAGTCTTGGACTACTATATGCTCATAGCATAGTCCTAAGACTATGGTGGTAGTCTTGGAATACTATATGCTCATAGCGTAGTTCTGAGACTATGGTGGTAGTATTGGGACTACTAGATGTTCATAAGCGTAGTCGTAAGACTAAGGTGGTAGTCTTACCCATGACTATATATGTACTTGGTTAACACCAAGCCTAATATATTCTTTGCAGTGAACACATTGAGTCAGTGCATGGTTGA
>CBVK0100793651.1:0-23449 GCA_900067695.1 Picea abies | reverse complement strand
TACAGTCTCTGTACATTTCTCTGATTAATAGAAATTGTGTATTACTGTATATCTATGTTTATGGTTGCATATCTAATACATTTATGTTATATTATTGAATATATGCAATATCTCTGTACATTTCTTTATTATATCTCCACTCTCATTTCGTGTCAAAAATAATCTGGATCAACTATATTGGGGAGCGATTCATTTTCAAGAAATATGATACTTTTTAGGATCAGATATTATTGGAAAACTAGAAGTTGTCTAGTCAAGTCTTGGAAAAATATCTAACAAATTGTTTTGAGATGAACCAAGTTCTTGAAAACCTTGTTCAAGGAGCATTGAATTGCCTTGAAGACATGTTATTGAATTTTAAGGGACAAGTCATCTATGCTAAGTTCTACAAAACAAAAGAACCATCCAATATTTGGGAGGATGAGCTCCCTAGCGAGTCCATTAAAACTCCATATTTTGAAGAAATATTCCTTGGAGACTACACCAAAAAGATTCTAGAATTTCAAGAAGATCTACATGACGACTCCTCTAAGGAGTTTCTTTCATGTTTTGATGATATTTTTACTTCCCTACCAATCCCAAAAAAAGTTTTTCAAGTTCTAGTAAATGAAGATGGTACCTGAAGAAAGAAATAGTTGCATAGAAGTCCACTCAATTTGCAAGGAGAAGCTCATCCCTTGCCAAATATTTCCATGGACAAGTTTCCCATGTTATTTGGAAAGAATTTAAAGGATGCAGAGAAGCATTTGGTTAATATCGATAGTGTTTGTGATATTTACAATGTGGCTAAAGATGATGTTGCTAAAGATGGATAAAATAAGTTGGTCTTAGTTTGGGTCCTCAGCAACCCACTTGGGGTCATTTTCCCACAGTTGGAGCCAAAAGTTGATGTGTTTTCACCCATCAAATAGAGACCAAAAAAAAATCCCAAACTTGGAAAGTTCCAAATAATATTCAATTGTTGATCATGAATACCCAACAAGTTTCCAATCAACTTGAGTATTGTAGTTATTCATCATGAAAGGCTAACAGATATGGTTTCTCTTTTGAACAAAAGAGAAGAAAATAAAAGATATTAAAATATTGAAATTGTGTATTTCCATATTCTCACTAAATATCTCTATGTGTCATCTGCATCCAACATTTTATGGAATCTAAAACAGAGCTCATATGCCCAAGATATGTCATTTTTCTTCCACATTGTGTTGCCCCATACTTAACCATTTTCCATTTTCCTTGTTCTCCACTCTCCATACTTAGTCATTTTTCCTCATTTTCCTTCATCTTTCCTTACTCCATACTTAGTCAATTTCGTTCCTTCCTCTCTTTTCCTTCATCTCTACTCTCTACACTTCCATACTTAGTCATTTTCACTACTCCCCGTACTCCATACATAGGCATTTTTCCAATATTCCACACCATTTCCATATTTGACTATTTCCACATTTATCCATTTCCATACTTAACAATTTCCATTTCCATTTCCATTTTCATATTCATATGCACATTTCAATTTTCATTTTCCATTTTCCATATCCATTTTCCATTTTCCATTTCTTTTTTCCCATTTTACTATTCCATTTTCCATTTTCCTCTTTCCATATTTCATATTTCATTTCAATACTTTCACATAACTCTATGACTTACCTCCCCAACACTTATTTATTTGTCATGAATTACGATGCTTTACTCCTTTTTACACTAATTCTTTCATTGTAGATATGGGACAACCTTTCTCTTTTTTTACCTTTTTCCCTCATGCCCATGTCCTTCAACCCGTAATATCGTGACCCTCAATTTTCACTTCCCACTTCCGCATTACCTAAATTGTAACCTTCATGACTGAGTCATTTTACTGAGTTTTACACTTGGTTTTTATTGAGTCCTATACTTAGTTTATTTTTTACTTTTGAATGTCAGTGCGAGAGACCTTACCCCCATTTCTACCTTCCACTCCTGTAACCCACATGAATTATATTTTCTAAGCATTCCCATAAATTCGCCAACCTTTATTTAAATTTTTAATATTATTTAATTTAAATACTATTTCTTATCCCAAGTTTACTTCTCTTTATTTTGGGACACATCTCCCAATGACACATGGAAATAACATGGACATACCATACCGGAACATTGCTACAGGGAAAATTCCCCTAAACTGGGTCTAAGGAATAGGCGGAGAGATAACTCCCTTAAAATATTGATCTACCTTTAATCTACCCCAAAACCATCTAGACTAAGTGATAATAGAAATAGGGAAGAGAGGGTTAATGAGTGCACTTTCAATCCTTACGGTTGGTGTAGACCTTTTCTTCTTTTTGTTGCCTCCTAGATCACAGATCTCCTCCCAAAGTTGATCTGCAAGGGGTTAAGAATACAATGCAACAACATATACAATCTCTAATGATCACTTTAATAGCCTAAATATATAGATAAATTCTCAAATTAACAAGAACATGTAAACATAGGGTTTTGGGAAAAAGATAATCTCTTTTATTCAAATTCAAGATAACAAAGGTTACAACCTTTGTTGGTGACCGCTCTACGAACCAAGTCTGGGCTCCTCTGTCATGGCTCCAAGTGCGTCAATACCATGTTATATTCTCATAACCAACATACCATCAAGGGAAGGCACAAGGGTTGTATAGGGAGAATGCTTGGACGAGAAAGATGAGGCTAAAACTAAGATCAAGATGCAAATCTTGGGCAATGAAAGGGAAGGGACTTTGGTAGAGTTTTCTTAGTCTCTTGTTCATGTGTCTAAATGACTCCCAAATACCTGTTTTCATATGATAAAAATATGGTTATTCGATTTGGGGATGGGATACAAGGGGTAAAATGGTTAGGAAACCCTCCATAACCCGTAAACTCCATCGAATTCCGCAGAATTATATATTTTTTGCAACTTTTGGAGGTAAACGGTAGCTAACTAGCATGTAGCATGCATGTGTAAGTGGGATAACTATCATGCAGAATGCATGTGTATGCATGCTATTAGTGCAGCAGGGTGCGTACACTATCCAAAAAATGGCTTTTTAGAAGGAAGCCTCAGCAGTATTTTTGGAAAAGTATGAAAATGGATGGTCCAATGTCTTGGATGCACAGATGTGGCATTTTGGACTATAACATTCACATGGCAGTGGGGTGGACCTATCCATGGGTGACATGTGGAAGAAAAGTGGACCTACCCCTAGGTGACACATGCATGGACAGAGATGACTAGACAGTGACTTAGCATGATGAATGGTTGATGATGTGGCACTTAAAAGATACTTTATGCACAAGCTATGCAGAATTTTATGGCTCTTTTTAATTTATTCACAAATAACATGGAGATGAAATTTATTTATAAATATGTCATGAGAACCCTCCCACAATGCTTGTGGGATAAATAAAGTCGAATTTTCAAATCAAAGGCCCATATTTCATGAGGATGGATCAACGATGGCTAATTCTCCATCTTATAGATATCATAACTTTTGATTCTGACATCCGATTTGAGAAAAATAGAGCTCCTCATAAAATTAAAGAGATGAAGAACAAATTGAAAGTGGTTTTAATGGCTGAAAATATCAATTATTAGGCCCTAAAAATTAAATTCTAGTTAGGACTACTTTTGGGCTTGGAAACAAATTAATTTTGGAAAATGATTTATTTAACGAAATTCTCGATCTTCTAAAGTGGGTCCCAATTGATGGCATGCATATATAAGCTCACATTTACAAAAAGGGAAAGCAAAAACCTAACCCTACCTAAAAATAAGTTTCAAGAAGATGATGTTGGTTGTAGAGCCTGATTGTCTTCCTTATTTATATGAAGGTATTCCTATCCCCCTTTTATCATGGTTCAAGGGTTGGTCTCTGAATGAAGGGGATCTGGGGGGGGTCCTACCCACCCAGATGGGGGGCATGGGGGCCAGAGAATCCCTCGGAGGAAACTTTTTTGGAAAAATCGCCTTGTAAAATATTGTAATTTCGTAGTCAATATAGATCGTTCATTATAAGGTCACAGATCTAATGGTAGAAGTTTTGTTAGGGTTTTTTTCCCTAGAAGGAAACCCTCTTTTATGATGGAATTGTATTGTGGTTGTGTATGTGTGTGTGGTTGAATATTGTATTCTGAGAGAGGATATCGTGAGAGAAAGAAGAGGAAGTTACAACATGTGTGTTTTAGTTTGTATCCCTTCATTTTGCTAGATAATAAAAATTAAGGACCTGGCAGTTTTTCTGGTGGACTTAGCCCACACTGGGTGAACCATGTATATATGTGTCTTTATTGTATTCTGTATCTTCTGTGTTTTATTTATGCATTTTTTTATTTTATTGCTTCGCGATCTTGTTTTTCTAATAAATGAGGAGAATACTATAAAATAATATGAAAATCGCATTCGAAGGGTTCGAAATTTCCATCACAGTAAGTCAAATGCTCACCTTTTTCTTTCCTTCACCATTTTCTTCTTCAGTAAATTTTCATTTTCTTTTTCTTTTTCCTGACAACCTGTGAAACCTAAGTTTGACCCCTAATTGTTTTCTTTTTTCTTCCAGGTCTCTCTTTCAGTTTATCGTCTTCGGGAGCTCCATCCCAGTCATATTTGAAGGGAAAATGCAGTTTATTTTATTTGTATCTCCAAAAATTACTTCTTATTTTATTAAGACATCTATTATTTTTTTAGGTTCTCGGAGAACTAATTTGGGACATAACATTGTTGATATCTCAGAATTTAATTTCTAAGCATGATATTTCATATGTGTGTCTATAAAAATATTTATTACATCTAATGAAATGATAATTTAGAGTGCTATGTGATATGTGGTCCATACTTTCATTTCCTTTGTTGAATATTGTGTCTTAATTTGATGAATGTTGTGATGGAAATGTCGTCCTATGATAATGTTTACTCTGTTGGTTTATAAATCTTGTAACATAGTGTAAATATTTTCTTTCTATATGATACTTGGTCCTTTTCTAGTATTATTTGCATGTAAATATTTATTTCAAGAATAATCCTGGTCCTCTCTCAGGTATTGTTTATATTCTTGCATGTTATTTAAAAATAGAGGAGTGATACCTCTTTAAAATCGCAAGGGGATTTTGTCCTCGTGATGTTATCTTAAATACCGTAAAACAACCTTTTAGATAAAAAAATGTTGCAGCCCCAAACTTCCCAACCATATAAGATAATAGAAGTGATGATATTTTCAAAGAGGATTTTCTTCTTATCACATATCCAAAGGTCCACTCATTGGCAATTGCTTTCAAGTCCATAATAATCTCTCCACCCTCCATTTATCCTTTTCTCAATTCTATAGTTCAAGTTAAGCTTGTGATGGATATTGACTCTGAGATATTTGTATGAAGTCATTTCATCCATGTTGTTGTTGTTGTCATACATGAAATTAGCATAAGTAATATTTTTGGATTTAACTATCATAACCTTCATTTTTTCATTGTTAATAGTCATACCCGTACTAGAGTATAAATCTGAATATTTTTAGTTGCTTCTCAAGATCATAGGGATTCCTTGCCATAAGAACAATATCATCAACCTAAAGAAAAAGGATGATGACTATACTAGTGATAGTGAGGTCGACATAACTTGCTCCTTCCAAACAACTCTCTAACTTGTCAATGTATATACCAAAAATGGTACAGGATATGGGACAACCTTACTTATCTCCTATATAACAATTAAATTCTTCTCTTAAATAAATAAATGAAATAGCAATCTACATTTTTCATTATTAAACCAAAACCATTTATTTTACATATAACTATAAAGATTAAAAAAAAACATCTTACTTTTATGATACTATACAAAATAACTAATTATAAATTATTAAATAAATATTTTAAATACAAATAAGTATTTAATAATACACAAACAACATACAACACAAATACCTTTGTATTAAAATACAAAACATTTTTTTTCGATAACATACTATTTATTATTTGTATTAAAATCTAAAACTAAGTTTTCAATAACATATTATTTATTTTAAGATAACAATAATAATAAAACTTAAAAATAAAACACTGCCATCATTACTACCAAAATACAATATCAAAACTACCAAGTGACACACATTTAAATTTTCAATCATAAAATGGGAAAATTATTTTTCCTTTGTGTTATAGCACAAAATGTCACACCTATGCATGTGTGCCATGGCAAAACCCTTTCCCTTGGCTTGCTAGACATTTTCCCAACTTGCCTCATGCAAATCATCTAAAAAGAATGTATTTTGCAGATATCTGTGGGATCATTTGATGCAAAGAGAGAACATTCGCGACTTCTCAGTTTGCAACCAATGGAAGCCCTCAAAAAATGGAAAAAATAAAATAATTTCTAGTTTTCGGGTGAGTTTTTCAGTTGGGCTCATTTCCCAACATCCCCATTCCCGTACAAAATGGATTCCAAGTCCCTCAACCTCTTGAGGAAGATATAAAAGAACCATTGAGGGATAATATGAGGAGATATTTTGGTGTAAGGTTATGTTGTTGAGATCTAGTAAGCTTCCATATCCATATTATCCTCTAAGTAACACTCCCCAATCTAGAATCTCATTTTCCAATGTCTCTCTCCTTATTATAAGGTCATAGGGTGTTTCCTTATCCCTATCTAGGCTATCCAAGGAACAGTAATATGGTTGAGTTGATGCTTGAAGGATCCATGGAAGAACCCTGGAAGTTGGCTCTGAAGTAGTGCTGAAAGCGATTTAGGTTGTAATTAACCTTCATATTTGGTGCTAATAGAATAGATTTATTTCCCACCAAATTGTGTGTTCATTGCAACATTGTGTGTCAATGTTTATCATATTTTCTTTGAATACAATACATGACATGTACATTGTTTGATCATATAACAACCCCCTAGCAGCACTTGTCATGATTCTATTTTGCAGGTTGGTTCCGAAAAATGATCTATATCTCCTTGAAAATCACAAGTAGGGATCAACATCAAATGGGAGACTTAAGGTGCATTCTTTCTCCTTACTTATTTCCCTACTTTATCCTAGAAAACGTAGTTTTTATTTCAGTTTTGTGTACTTGTCTGTCAAGGAAGATTTAAGTCTTCTCAATATAGTCTTGATCTATCATGATTTAAACCAAAGTCACGGGGAAAATATCCCATCAACACTTTGATAAGAAATATGTACCATTTCCTCGATGAGTACATGCATTCATACCTTTTTCACCCAACAAATTTTTATGGTTTACGTTTTAGAGATTTTTAATTATACATTATTTAGTTAAATATTGCTTTAAAAAGAAATTGCATGAGATATATTTAAAAAAAATTAATTGGCATCATTAAAATAATAAATAATAATCTAATTTTAAGGCTACATTAATAAAAGGTATATATACTCTATCCTTTCTATATTTGAGCATGTAATTTATTAGGAGGAAACACATGTTCTTGAACATTACACCCATTGAAGTTGTATATGATTATCAAAATTACAAATTCCTATCATAAATTTTTTAGTGTTCATAGATTTATAGACGCAAAATAAAATCTATAGAAAAATCTTTTTAATAACCTAAATTAAGAAAATACTTTAAAAATTTTATAGCAAGATTTGCCTCACCCTATGCAAATTTTCTCGGAAGGCCTTGTTCCATTTCCATATGTATGTCTAACAACTTATTTAACAACCTATGCTATAAAGTAGGAAAATGTTGGTGACCAATCCAACCAAGCTTCAAACTGATTTGATTCCTACTTGTTGCACAAATCCTTGTTTGACATGTGTCTTTCAAAGGCATGTGGTTGTCTTCATGATGTCATCTGTTGTTTCTACAATTTTCTCCATCATTATCCACCCAAAAAGTTGTTGGCCTGATCTTCCTAGATCCCTAGTGTCTATCGGTAGCTTCTTTAGGTAGCATCTTGAGTAGTGTATTTCACAATTGTATGAGTAAAGAAGGTAGCGTAGTTAGGTCGCACCATTGTGTTGCGCCTATGTGCCAAACTGTTCTCTGCCAAATATTAGGTAGCGCCACTTTGTTGCGCATGTATGCCAAATTGTTTTCTGCCAAATATTAGGTAGCACCACTGTGTTGTGCCTGTATGCCAAACTGTTCTCTACCAAATATTAGGTAGCGCATGTAGGTAGCGCCACTTATGCTACGTATGTGTGCAGGTTTAGGTAGCATTGCCAAAAATGCAGCCCCTTTAATCTTGAACATGTGCAGAGAAATTGGTGGTATTTCATGAAGTCAAACCCATTTTACTTAGGTGCCTTGACAGTACAATAGGTAGTGAATTTTACCACTGAGGAAGTTAACACTTAGCAAAAACCCAAAATTCTGATAGTTAAATGCTTATAATCCTGCATAGATGGCAAAGATAATATTTGCATATAATTTAACCCTCCCAAAAAGGAACCATCCTAAAAAATGGGGCTTACCTTTTACCATCTATTTTGTCATCTTGACACTTCACCTCACACTCTTTCTAGTAGAAAGAGGATCTTCAATTGACACAACAGAATTCTTCTTCTTAGCAGTGACAGGATTTTTCAGTGAGGTTGTGCTCTCCTTAACTATTGGTTTGTCATTCTCAATGGCATATTCAACCAATACGTGTAAATTTCTTTGCGCTACCTCATCTTTAAAGTGCTTCAGATCTAAATTTAGCTTCCTCTTCTAGGACTGAAAGCCTCTGTTCTACCTATAAAGATTCTTTAGTTGTCTATGAAGGGGTTGGGCCCTTCTTGCTGCAAACCTTTCCAAGTCAAGGGTGTCACTGTAGCCATCCATAAGCTCTGATATCTTGGCTCTATCATACTTTTCTTACCTCCCTAAGTTGCATGATGAGTCTTTTGAAGGTCTGATTTTCAGGAGGAGTAGTAACATGCATAGTCTCAATAGGTTTTTTCTCAGTCTCCTCTTCCACCTGCATGGGAAGTGACTTTTCCACCTCATCAGGTTTCATGGTGGCTTTGCTTTTACCTTTCTTCCTCTACACAGGGGTTTCTTCTTTTCTTTCCATGGGCTTCTCAGAGTCTTTCACAGAGGTTTCATATTTTCTCTCCAAAGGTCTTTTAGTACCTTTACCCTTCCCTTTCTGTACAGTGGCTTCTTGTTTCTCTTTCATGGGCTTTTCAATGATTTTTTCCTTCTTCTTTTGAAAAGGGGTTTCTGGCAAAGACTCCTCTTTGAAAACCTCCTTAGGAATTGATGACCTTGTGAAAGGTATTTTACCCTTGATTTTGAATGCTAGAGGAGAAGAGGGAAAGAGTAGCATCTTCCATTTCTTGGATGTAGCTTTGGTAGAAGAAAGCACCTCTTCTGACCCTAGTGGAGGAGGTGGTGAAAAATATCTTTGTGGAGAAGGACAAACTTCCTTCTCAGCTCCCGTGACTTGCTTGCTGATCTCTTAAACTTGAACAGAGGCTCTACCCTTTCTCTTCCTATTGGTCCCTACCTTAGTAGTATTGATGGGTGATAAAGGACTGTCTTTCTGTGATTGTGGATTTGATGCTAGATCCAACTTGAAATGAGAAGAAACAACAAAGTTCTCCCATGATATCTCTTTCTTACTCAATTCATTAGAGACTAGCATTCTGGTCAATCCAAAATGGAAGAGGCTAGAATCCACATATTTAGATTTGGCTTGTATCATGTCTGACATCTTACCTATACTTCTTAACAAGTAATAGGGGATATTCATCTCAACCTTACCAGTAAAATGTAGCAACTGCCTTACATGGTACTGGTACAATGTGTTAAATCTCCCTTCACATATAAAATATCTCTCTATGATCTTCAATATTATGTCAAACTGTTCAATTAATTGACTCCTTGGCATACTTTTAGACAACTCATTGGCTTGATATTCAGGTTTTAAAATATATTTAGCATAGGCGGAACTCAAAGCCATGGATTTGAACCACTTCTCACCTATAATGGGGATCCTTGTTGTAGCTGAGATAGAGGCTTTAGTTACCTCAAATTCCAAATCCCCAACGTTGGTTTTCCTTCCATCAAAATATAATGCAAATTGTCTTGCTACCTCTGGATGGCCTCTCTCCATGTTATGGAAGAAAGAGAGGCACCCTACTCTTTGAAATACCTCTCTTTCCATGGGCTCTGTATCAAAAAGATGCATGTCCACCAGTTCTATCCTAACCACCTTGCCACCTTTTTGTGTCTTCCTCGATTGAAGAGTCTCCATGGATTAGAATGAGGGATTTTTGAAAGGCCTATGGGATAGTAATAACCAGGAGGGCTTTGAATCGGGTTTCAACTGTACAAGGCTGGCCTTTCAAACAGACTAGTGCTACTGAGTTGAGTTTTGGTTGTGGGAATTATTCCTTTGGACATGTATAGGTATTTGAGAATGTAGACAGTGAGGGGGTAACCCAAAACTAGCTCTTTGCAATTGAGTAAAAATGATAGAATCTAAGATGAAAGGAAGAAAGGGAGGTAGAGAGGGTTTAAGCAGCACCTTTGGGTAGCACAACACGTACACAGATCATAGGATATTTGCAGGCTTGCGATTTCAATGGCTAAGGGAGGCAGCATTAATACGATTTAGATACAAGCAATGAAGATACAATTCTGAAAAAGAGAAAGGACAAGGCTATCATGCAAAGATGAGTCCCTTACGACTGTGCAAACTTGGCTAACCAAACCCGAGTGAAAATTTCTTGTGAAAATTAATATGCAGAGGAGGCAACATGGGATACCTATGGAGTAGACATCTGTTGGAATCTTCAATGAAATCTCAGGATGATATTGCGAAAACTTTGTCCCTCAAACTTTTCGCAGCATCAGATTTGGTTGCAATGTTGTTGCCTGACCAGAACTTGTGAATTTGTGCAGTGCATCACTGTTGAGCCTTTCAAAATTATAGACTGTTACCAGGGCTCGTAAATGAAATATATGGAAGGCATATTTAACTAACTCCTGGCACTAAAAACAAGGAACATGACATCATTCATGGAAATCATGACTCGAGGTGGAAGTATGATGAACTAGATAGGTGCTACAGAACTGCCTAATGAGTGGGAAGCACTCCAACTCAAAAAATGATTGGACAGGTAAGAAAGGATAATGAGGCATGCATACAAGGTCATGAGTGAGGATAAAGGTATGTCACATCAGTCTAGTCATGGGAGGGATCGACCTAGGGACAAGTCATGAAGGCGACCAAAAAATCAAGTTATGAGCTAAAAATGGTTCTAAGACCAAAAATCAAATGAGGATCAAACTAGAGCTATGACTCAAAACTTCAATCATCTAAGGGGACCTAACAAACATAACTTTAAAGGGATAAAAATTAAAAAATTAAAATATAAGGCTTAAAAAACATTTAAAACAAACTAAAAGACCCAAGGCAATTTAGTGTGATAACATTGGCTCCATAGGGGATGGCATGCTCCCTGCAGGATGCCAAGAATGAGTAGATTTAGTGCCTTATACTAGGGCTATGGGGTCAGTTATTTAAACAAAAAATAAATAAAAAGAAAATGATATTTACAATGACATGAAGAGTCACTCAAGACTCAAGCAAAGTACTTTTTCAGGAAATGCCCATTGACTGGGCCACCAAAAACCTCTTCATTGTCCATATTCTGCAACTTGAAAGTGTTATTAGAGAATACCTCAAAGATTTTGAAAGGGTCAATCCATAAAGCTTAAAATTTACCCTGCCTTCCTTTATCTTGCCTCATTGCATCCCACTTGAGCACCATATCGCCCAATTGAAAATCCTCTTTGTTCACCTTTTTGTCGAAAGGCTTCTTAATCTTCAGTTGATGGTCAGATTCTTTGTCTACAAGCTACTCCTAGGTGTATTTCACTTCAACCAATTGTTGAATCCTTCTGAACATATGATAGCGCTCCCCTTGGTAATCTTGGAAGAATTTTTCCATAGGTAAGGCAAGTTGAGAAGGAAAAACTGCCTCAACTCCATACACCAACTGGAAAGGGGAAAGTACTAGGGCCCTTTTTACCATCACTCTCTCAACCCATAGAGAAAATTTGAGTTTTGAATTCCATTCCTTTTTGTTATCCTCTAATAGCGTTTTAATGATCTTTATAATGCTTTTTTTTAAGGATTATGCAAGCCTGTTTCCCTGAGGGTAGTAAGGGGTAGAATGAATCTAAGTGATCCCAAACTATTCATAGAACTGAATGAATGGTTTAGCCTTAAAAGATGCATCATTATCAGTGACTATTCTGTCAGGAAACCCAAACCTTTCCATAATGCCTTCAAGGAAACCAATGATCACTTTGTGTGAAGCATTCCTTGTAGGGATAGCTTCAATCCATTTCATAAAGTAATCTGTAGCAATCAAGATCCATCTATGTTGACCACTGGAAGCAGAATCAATCTCCCCAATAAAATCTAGGCTCCACTGCTAAAAAGGCCCTGAAGCTGCCACTGGCTTCAATGACAAAGACTTAAGCTGTTTTTTTCCAGAGAACTTCTGACATTTAGGACAGGCTCTAATCTTAGCACAAACATCAGTGAATAAACTGGGCTAGAAGTACCCAAGCCTGAGGATCTTGTATGTCGTGGTTCTCCAATAATGATGCCCCCACATAAACTTCCGTGGAAATCAGACATGATATTTTGGGCTTCTTGGGGATCTAGGCATCTCAAAAGCACTCATAATGGATCCTTCCAATACAAAATTTGATCGACAAGGTAGTACTTTATTGATTTGAGTTTTAAGGTTCTCACCTTATTATTTTCCATATCACTTGGAGGCTGTAAATTTTATGAAAAAAATATAATGTCATTGTACCAACTGTAGTTTGCCAATGTGGAAATAATTTAAGGACCTTTATCAGTTATCTCAGCCTGCTGATTTTATGAACATGAGTGCATGAAATTCACCCCCAATGCTGAGTAATTTGATTCAGCCAAGAGCTTGGCTAAACCTTGGCCTTTAACCAATTTGGTGGGCCTAATTTCCAAATCAAATTCAAGTAATTTAGCAATCCACTTGCTCCTTTTTCCATCTATATCAGGCTGAATAAAAATTTCCTTTACAACAGTTGATGGGACATAAGCAATAAATATTGAATGCAGGACATAAACTCTGAAGGACTTAAGAGATTTAACCAATGCATAGGATTATTTTTCCATGATGTCATATTTTAGTTCAGCATCTCTCAATGCCTTGCTGAAAAAGGAAATGGGTTTCTCTAAGCCTTCAACATTCTTCTGCAATAGGATTGTTGCTACTGTATCAAAAGAGCCAAAAGAAAAAATAAGAAAGTCCTTGGAGTAGTCGGGGCAGACAAGAATTGGGGATTCAGTCAAGGATTTCTTTATTTGATCAAAAGAATCACGTGACTCGGTAGTCCATTTGATTTCACTATCCTTCCTTAGCATGGTTGTGATATACTTAACCAACTCAACAAAATTTGACACAAATCTTCTCAAAAAAATGATTTTTCCAAGAAATGATTGTACCTCTTTTTTAGATCTAGGAAGTGACAATGTTTGTATAGCCTCAACCCTATTGGAATCAATCCTTACCCCTTTAGCTAACACAATATGCCCCAATAATTTTTCATCTTTCATAGCAAACAATGATTTTTCCGGATTCAAGGAGAGGCCAAATTTTCTGCATTTCAAGAAAACCTTTCTTAAGTGATCACAATGTTCTTTATCAGACTGAGAGTACATTGTTATGTCATATAAATAGATAAAAACAAACTTATCCTTCTCTCTAATAAATTCTGTGTCCATGGCTCGCTGAAAGTTTTCCCCTATGTTCATCAAACCAAAGGGAATCTTGGCGTACATAAATGTACCCCAAGGAGTGGTAAGGTTCATCTTCTCTCTGTCTTCTGAAAAAATGGAGACCTGATTGTATCCAAAAAAATCCATCAACCATAGACATCCTGGCTACTCCTGTCACCTTCTGTAATATGTGCTCCATCTTGGGTAAAGGGTAATTATCCTTCTTTGAGCTTCTATTCAGATTTTGAAAATCAACACAACGTCTGATTTATCCATTCTTTTTTCTTACTGGGATCAAATTGGCTACCCATTCAGAATACCTCAAAGGAATGATAGTTTTTTCATCTAAAGCTTCTTAACTTCTTTCTCCATATAGGCAGCAACATAAGATTGATTTGCCTCAACTTTTGCCTGAAGGGTTTGGTGTTTTCTTTTAATGGGATCTTGTGCTCTATTATGCTTGTGTCATAAGTTCTGAGATCTTCATAAGTCCAAGCGAATACATCAGCAAATTCCTTCAACAACTTAGTATATTATGCCCTATGCTCTTCTAATAGGATTCTTGACAATTTGACATATTTCACATCCTTTTCAATGCCCAAATTGCACTTAGTTATATCAACATCATCAGTGAATACCTTCCCTTTCAATGCCACATCATTCTCATCAAATGATCTTTCCAAAGGAACTATTCCTTTTGGAATATGATTGCCATGCAACTGCACAATGTGATGATTAGAAATTTATTGAGGAAAACATCAGCATGAGGAGTGGTTTCTGAATCATGATCTTGATCAATGTGTAATGCATAAAATTCATCAACAGTCTCAATAAAAAATTTAAGCTCTAAATCATCTTCGAACACCTTCCAATATTTTACATTGTCTGGTATAGAAGGCCTGTATTTGACTTCTACATCATACTTGATTTTTGGTGGTATAAGAATTCTAAATTTTCTTGCTGATACAGCCAAAGAATCAGCCATAGTATTCTCTTCTCTAAGAATAAATGATATATTAAAAGCAGAGAAAAAATTGCCCACCAAATCCCACACTTCATTTTTGTAAGATCTAAGTCTAGGGTTCTTTGTTTGATAAAGATTTTTAATCTGATGGACTATCAATTTAGCATCCCCAAATATTGATATCTCTTCTATCCCCATGTATTTATCTACCCTCAACCCCAAGACAAGAGCCTCATACTTTGCCACATTATTAGTACTCTCAAATTCTAGTTTATATGACAAAGACATAGTTTCTTGAGTTGGTGAGACAAAGACCACCCTAGCACCAGCACCTTCCTTAGAAGAGGCTCCATCAAAGAACATCTTCCAGACAGAAGTGGTTAGATGAGGCTCCTCAGAAAATTTGATGGATTGTTTTCTGATTTCTAAAGGGGCTTCAAGAGCATCAGTGAGTTGCAAAATGCTAGATCCTAGATATGTATCAAAGGCAAAAACAGGGTGATTTGTGGGGTTTGCTTCATCACTAATGATGTAAGACAATTGAACTTCCCTGTAAAATCTTCTATGATCTCCCCGAAAAACAGGAATAGTATCATAAGAGAGATCCATCTGCAAGGTCCCCCCAAGGCTTTTTATCTAGGATCTTGATAAGAGCATGCCAAACTTGAGGGGAACATCAACAACTATGATATCCATAAGTATACTCTTCATGGGAAACTAAAATAAGGTCACCACCATATCCTTTATGACTCCAAGGAACTTCAATAATCTGGAGTCAAAAGAGTATAATTCATGATAAGTCTTTGTGATTTCTAACCCAAGTTCATCCATAACAGGATTTGGCATAAGATTGTGGGATGCCCCTGAATCCATAAGACAATTGTGTAGCACTTTATCATGTATATTTAGTGAATAATAGAAAGGTGAGGATGATTCATCTCTGTCTTCTATCAATGGACCCAAAATCACTGTTGACTTTTCATCTTGTAGATTTACTGAATCAGTGGCATTTGGAGAGGCTTCGGGCTGTAACATTTTGGATAGATATTTTTTTTAATCTTCATTTTTTATCAATTCCAAAAAAGGTACAGTGATCTTTATTTTCTGGATCTCATTCTCAAAACTGAAGGAAGAATAAGGATTCAAGATCTCTTTGGTTTCAAGAGAAGGATTTATGATCAGAACTTATGGGATTTGAGAGTCTTTTTCCTTGCTACTTACTGGCATAGCCTTGGCAGAATCTTCTTTTTGGGAAGGCTGATTAGGGGCATCAATTTTTTCTTCACTCTTTTTAGATCTCATATTATATCTATTAGTGTTTTGTTTTTCTTTCTCCCCCTTACTTAAATAATTAATTTGAATATCCATCAAGGATTTCTCATAAGAGGATTGAGTCAGGTGTGGGGAGGGGGATGTTCCACCTAAGCAATGAATTTCAAGATCATATTCTACCTCCTCTTCTTCTTCATTAGCAACCAAATTATTTTGAAAAGGAGCTTGTACCCTTTGATAATCTCTTTCTCTATTTTTGGGATCTCTGGGAAGGATTTGGGGAGCATTATTTGGTCTATTGAAGTTACCTCTATTTTCAGTGTTTTGAGCATTTCTATATGTTTGTATCCCTTATGATTTTAACTTCTCAATCTCAGTAGAAAGAGATTTTACTAATTTTGTCGGCTCATCTACTTGAGAATGGACAAGAACATAATCAAAAGTTGAAGCTTCAGCTCTTTTTTTCCTCCTATCCCTATCAAATTCCCCCTAAGCTTATCTGATTCCACTATATTGGACTCTACCTCCAAGGAAACATCTTGCACATGAATTAAGGAAGGTGACCTTCTTTCTCTCAAAAGAAGGTAGAATTCAGAGTCAAATTCACTTGCGTAAGTGATTTTTGCATAGGTTTCAGTGGGTTTTATCTCATCAGGGATCTTGTTGTACATTTTGTTAAATCTTTTAGAAAAGTCAAAGACAGACTCTCCTTCTTTCCTTTTCAAGGACCTGAATTCAGTGATGTAGTACAAAAAGTCCTTTTTTTCCCCCTAATGCCTCAAGAAGGCTTCATCCAATGATTCAATACCAGTAATGGATCTAGGGGCCAGACCCCTAAACCACTTCCTAGCCTCACCAAAAAGGCTTTGGATGAAAACCCTCATCCACACATCCTAATTTTCAATATTTTGGTTATCTACATAGCTATAGAAAGAAGCAAGATGTTCCTCAGTTGTTATATCTTCTTCTCCAGTAAACTTGGACATGTATTTCAAATAATATCCAGGAGGGAGGGCATTCACTGGCTAAGGTAAGACTAG
The DNA here is from genome assembly GCA_900067695.1 of Picea abies. Taxonomy (NCBI): domain Eukaryota; kingdom Viridiplantae; phylum Streptophyta; class Pinopsida; order Pinales; family Pinaceae; genus Picea; species Picea abies. The sequence continues at coordinate 6,459 of CBVK0100793651.1, read as the reverse complement.
AGGAGCGTATCTTGCAGACACTATGGAATCCATCCTATTTGCAGGGGGGTTAACAACTTCCATTTTATTTTGAATTATTGGTGAACAAGAAGGAGAAGGAGACTTGACTGTGTGTAGATTAGGAAAAGAAGGAAAATATGAAGGGGGAGTTTCAGTTTTCACAACAAAGGGATGAGTCTTGGAAGAAGATGGTAAGTTCAGAAAAGGGGATGAAATTTCCACTTCTTTGGCAGCGAAATTTTTAACAGAAAGAGGTGTAGATAAGCCTAAAGTAGGGAAATCTTCAAAACTATCAAAACTAAAACAATTTTCAATATCAAGGGAGGATAAAATGTCAATTTTTTCTTCTTTCAATTCAATTTCAAAGGAAGAGTATTCAACAGGAAACTCTTCAAAATAAAGTTTCTTAGATACTTCAGCAGAAGGTAAAGAAATCTTACTTGACTAAAGAGTCAGAGTATCAAGAGTGGAATTAGGCAACTGACTTGAAGCACTTGTAGTAGAAGAAAATATTTTCAGAGAAGATTTTCCCTTCTTGAGTATTTTTTCTGGGTCAGCCTCAATTGGAACCAAAGGTAGTTGTGGACTTGATCTCGTATGTCTGCCTTTAGGTGCTAGAGATATAACAATGGAGTCGTCAAGTGCAAGTTGAAATCTTCAAGATACTGAGTTCTAAGGCACCTTTAGAACTAGTATATTGTGTCATTCAATCCCAGGGAAAAAATATTCAAATCATTCCCTGGCAACGGGGACAAGAATTTTATCACTAGGAGTCACATTTATATTGCATGGAAGGCAAGCCCAGTACCCATCAGGTTTATGTGTAAATGTAAGAGTTTTTTATGGGGTCAAATGGAAAGGGACTCAAAATGATAATGTTCCAACTCAGATAACAGGGCTAGCATGCACTAGCAATCAAGGTCTTAGCTAACTTCAATCAATAATTGGGAGTAAATATTAATAGAGGGAAGACTTGAAAGAGAGGGATGTAGGGGTTGTTGTAAACATCAGGTCTACAAAAGCCTAAGGAAGAAAGTTTCTTAACACAAGATCTTCTTGAACTCAGAAACTAAGAAAGCTAAATAAATGTCATGATAATATAATGTTCAAACATCCACCATAACATCACTGCAACCATTCATGTGAATCATTCAAAGCATGAAAATTTAGCATCAGAAGAAAAATATGAAAGAGAAGTTGATTTCTATTAGTCAAAAAGTCTTAAGTCCAGTACATAGCTAGATCACAGTCACTTCATCAAAATATTACAATCTAAGGGAGCCTTTCTCAACCGTTCGAACCTACTAAAGCATTTCAACTACCTATTTATAACAAAAGGGAGGCAACAACTGGAGGTACGAAATGGCCTCCTTCCCTTTAAAATCTCTAAAAATTTATTTGATCTAAAAACTTATTTAACAACCTATGCTATAAAGCAGAAAAATGTTGGTGACTAATCCAACCAAGCTTCAAACTGATTTGATTTCTTCTTGCTATGTGGATCCTTGTTTTCCATGTGTCTTTCAAAGGCATGTGGTTGTCCTCATGATCTCATTTGTTGTTTCTACAATTTTCTCCATCATTATCCACCCAAAAAGTTGTTGGCCTGACCTTCCTAGATCCCTGGTGTCTGCTGGTAGCTTATTTAGGTAGCATCTTGAGTAGTGTATTTCACAACTCGATGAGTAAAGAAGGTAGCACAATTAGGTAGTGCCACTTTGTTTCACCTATGTGCCAAACTGTTCTCTGCCAAATATTAGATAGCACCATTGTGTTGCGCCTATATGCCAAACTGTTCTCTACCAAATATTAGGTAGCGCCATTGTGTAGTGCCACTGTGTTGTGCATGTATTCCAAACTATTCTCTGCCAAATATTAGGTAGCGCCTATAGGTAGCACCACTTATGTTGCATCTGTGTGCAGGTTTAGGTAGCATTGCCAAAAACGCAGCACCTTCAATCTTGAACATGTGTAGAGAAATTAATGGTATTTCATGAAGTCAAACCCATTTTACTTAGGTGCCCTTACAGTACAATAGGTAGTGCATTTTACCACTGAGGAAGTTAACACTTAGAAAAAACACAAAATTCTGATAGTTAAACGCTTAGAAGCTTGTATAGATGGAAAAGATAATATTTGCATATCAATTAACCCTCCCAAAAAGGAACCATCCTAAAACATGGGGCTTACCTTTTACCAACTATTTTGTCATCTTGACACTTCACCTCACACTCTTTCTGGTAGAAATAGGATCTTTAATTGACACAACATACTTCTTCTTCTTAGTAGTGATAGGATTTTTCAGTGAGGTTGTGCTCTCCTTAACTGTTGGTTTGTCATTCTCAATGGCAGCTTCAACCAATACCTGTAAATTTCTTTGGGCTACCTCATCTTGAAAGTTCTTTAGCTCTTCCTTTAGCTTCATGTTCTGGGACTAAAAGCCTTTGTTCAGCCTGTAAAGATTCTTTAGTTGTCTATGAAGGTGTTGGGCCCTTCTTGCTGCAAACCTTGCCAAGTCAAGGGTGTCACTATAGCCAACCATAAGATCTGACATCTTGGCTCTTTCAGACGTGGATTCCCTTTTCAATTGATTCACCTCTATTCTTGCCTCCCTAAGTTGCATGATGAGTCTTTTGAAGGTCTGATTATTGGGAGGAGCAATAACATGTACAGTCTCCATAGGTGTTTTCTCAGTCTCCTCTTCCACCTGCATGGGAAGTTTCTTGTCTACCTCATAAGGTTTCATGGTGGATTTTCTTTTACCTTTCTTCCTCTTCACAGGGGTTTCTTCTTTTCTTTTGATAGGCTTCTCAAAGTCTTTCACAGAGGCTTCATATTTTCTCTCCAAAGGTCTTTTAGTACCTTTACCCTTCCCTTTCTATAGAGGGTCTTATTGTTTCTCTTCCATGGGATTTTCAATTATTTTTTCCTTCTTTTTTTGAAAAGGGGTTTCTGGTAAAGACTTCTCTTTGAAAACCCCCTTAGGAATTGATGACCTTGTGAAAGGTCTTTTACCCTTTATTTTGATTGTTGGAGGAGAAGAGGGAAAGAGTATCTTCTCCCCTTTCTTGGATGTAGCTTTGGTAGAAGAAGTCACCTCTTATAACCCCGGTGGAGGAGGTGGTGAAAAATATCTTTGTGGAGAAGGACAAAATTCCCTCTCAGCTCCTGTGACTTGCTTGCTGACCTCTAAAACTTGAACATAGGCACTTTCCTTTCTCTTCCTACTAGTCTCTGCCTTAGTAGTACTAGTGGGTGATAAAGGACTTGCCTTCTTTGATTGTGGATTTGATGCTAGATCCAACTTGAAATGAGAAGCAACAACAAAGTTCTCCCATGAGATTTCTTTCTTACCCAGTTCCTCAGAGAGTAGCATTATGATCAATCTAGAATTGAAGAGGCTAGAATCCACATCTTTATATTTGGCTTGTATCATGTCTGACATCTTACCTATACTTCTTAACAAGTAATAGGGAATATTCATCTCAACCTTACCAGTAAAATGTAGCAACAGCCTTACATGGTACTGGTACAATGTGTTAAATCTCCCTCCACATGTAACATATCTTTGTATGATCTTCAATATTTTGTCAAACTGTTCAATCAATTGACTCCTTGGCATACTTTTAGACAACTCATTGGCTTGATATTCAGGTTTAAAAAGATCTTTAGCATAGGCTAAACTCAAAGTCATAGCTTTGAACCACTTCTCATCTGTAATGGGGATCCCTGTTGTAGCTGAGATAAAGGCTTCAGTTACCTCAAATTCCAAATCCCCAACCTTGGTTTTCCTACCATCAAAATATAATGCAAACTGTCTTGCTACCTTTGGATGGCCTCTCTACATGTTTTGGCAGAAAGAGAGGCACCCTATTCTTTGAAAGAGTTCTCTTTCCATGGGCTCTGTATCAAAAAGATACATTTCCACGGGTTCTTTCCTAACCACCTTGGCACCTTTTTGTGTCTTCCTCAATTGAGGAGTCTCCATGGCTTAGAATGAGGGATTTTTGAAAGGCCTATGGGATAGTAATAACTAGGAGGGCTTTGAATCGGGTTTCAACTGTACAAGTTCGGCCTTTCAAACAGACTGGTGCTAGTGACCTGAGTTTTGGTTGTGGGAATTATGCCTTTGGACTTGTAAAGGTCTTTGAGAATGTAGATAGTGAGGGGGTAACCCAAAACTGGTTCTTTGCAATTGAGTAAAAATTCTAGACTTTAAGATGAAAGGTAGCAAGGGAGGAAGAGAGGGTTTAAGTAGCTCCTATGGGTAGCACAACACATACGCAGAGGATAGGGTATTTGTAGGCTTGCGATTTCAATGGCTAAGGAAGGCAGCAGTAATCAGATTTAGATACAGGCAATGAAGATACAGGTCTAAAAAAGAGAGAGTACAAGGCTATCATGCAAAGACGAGTCCCTTACAATTGTGTAAACTTGGAAAACCAAAACCCGAGCACAAATTTCTTGTGAAAATTAATATGCAGAGGAGGCAACACGGGATACTTGTGGAGTAGACATTTTTTGGAATATTCAACAAAATCTCAGGATGAGATTTCGAAAAATTCGGCCCTTGAATCTTTCTCAGCATCAGATTTGGTCACAATGTTGTCGCCTGACTAGAAATTGTGAATTTGTGCAGTGCATCACTATTGAGCCTTTCAAAATTATAAACCGTTACCAGGGCTTGTAAATGAAATATATGGAAGGCATATTTAACTAACTCCTAACACTGAAAACAAGGAACATGACATCAGGCATGGCAATCACGACTCGAGGTGGAAGTATGATGAACTGGATAGGTGCTACGGAACTGCCTGATGAGTGGGCAGTGCTCCAACTCAAAAAATTATTGGACAGATAAGAAAGGATAATGAGGCATGCATATGAGGTCATGAGTGAGGAGAAAGGTATGTCACATCAGTCTAGTCATGGGAGGGATCAACCTTGGGACAAGTCATGAAGGGGACCAAAAAAACAAGTTATGAGCTAAAAATGGTTCTAAGACCAAAAATCAAATTGAGGATCAAATTAGAGCTATGACTCAAAACTTTAATCATCAAAGGGGACCTAACAAACATAACTTTAAAGGGATGAAAATTAAAAAATTAAAACTTAAGGCTTAAAAAATATTTAAAACAAACTAAAAGACCCAAGGCAATTTAGTGTGATAACATAAAGGAGGAGAAGAATTCAACTTTGAGAGAAACGTTACTCTGGAGAAATTATTCACTTCATATTGAGTCTACATCCCTTTGGCCTTTTAAGTTTGAAAACATTTTTAGCCCCCAAGATCTTCCCTACTTGATTGTCATTGTCTCTCTTATATGAGATTGCCTTTGATGGAGGATTGAAGTGGTGGAGGCCCAGCTGGAAGGGACTTAGTTTCTCGGTTCCGAACTATGCCGACATGGAACTCTGTAATTCATTCACTTATGTTGATTACATTTTAATAGAAATACTCTTTTCTCATCCAATTAATATCTTGACAATATTTGAATTGTTATTCCATGGGCGTATTTTTTATGAATGTTGATGGATTATGCTATTCAATGTGATAACATTATATATCATCACCATATGCTTTCATTTCTTGGTTGTTGAGGACAAGTTACATGTGTATTTATTTGAGTCAAGTGATCAATGGTGGACTTCATCGAACATTTGGATGAGGTAGGAATTTTATCTTGTCTTGCTAGCATATTTGTTTATATAGCATACCTAAGATTAGAGTTGATTTCTGTAGTCATTTTCATATGTTGTGGATTACCCCGAGCCATAGAGATATTTTCGTCATAACAAAATTGGCGACCATTCTGGGGATAGAATCTTCTTTTCAGGGTTTGGATTGTTTTTCTCCTTGGATTTCTCTCATTTGTATTGATTTTCTTGTTTTCTGACTACTTGAAAACCTCTGTTCATTCTAAGTCTAAGTTTCTTGTCGTCTGACTGCTTGACAACCTCTATTAATTCTAAGTCTGATTTCCTTAGCCTTCTCCTTATCTTGGTTTTGTTTTAACACATATACACGGGTTTTTATCTAAAAGTTGTGTACATACGTGTGTTTTCCTTCGGCAAGAGGCATATATATGTTCTTTTCTCCTGAACAGATGCGTATATCACCCTTTTGTTTCTTGGTTGTTGGGTTTGATGTTTGTTGGGTAAGTTTTAATGGTTGTTGAGTCTTCTTGGGTCTCTGTTATGACCATTAAGTGTTTTTGGAATGATAGGAAACCTTTCTTTGGTTGAATTTTTTGGTGGTGCCTTTCTCATCATCCTTTTCATTTGATTATCCTTGCATCTTAGGCTAGGTGTTTGATTCTTGATATCCTACTTGGTTTGTCTTTGTTTACATACAATATATTTTTTATATCAAGTTGTTGTTCAGTCCTTGCATTTTCATTCTTTTATTTTGAGTGAGATCGGAAGAGCGGTTCAGCAGGAATGCCGAGACCGATCTCG
>CBVK0100793650.1:0-13356 GCA_900067695.1 Picea abies | reverse complement strand
AAAGGTTTGTAATGGGCCCATACATGCCCACATGTTCAATCTAGGATAATTTCAAGCTTTTCTTAGATTACATCACAATAGGGAGTTAAAGGATAGTAACGGACCCACATGTCCACATGCTAGCTTCCTAGGGCTTTTGAATTACGCAAGGTTGTACCAAAGGCATTTAGTTAACTAGGTAATCAAACTCTTGTAACAACCAAGCGAAGTCCACATGCAGCAAGGTGACATCTAATTCACTAAAAATTGGCACACTTTCACTCACACACAAAAGTAAATTATCACTCACATAGCTTCTTCTTGAAACGTGGAGGTCAAAGTAAGTTTCCTCCAAAGGGATTCCGAAAATACCCCATCTTTTCTTGACGAGACTATCCACTCCCATTTTTAAATCAACGAGGTTGGTTTACACCCCCAACCTCCCAAAAAAACTACATCTAAAATCTTTCTAAAAACTCACTAAGTTTTCCTCCACAGGAGGTGCCAAAAGAAATTTTTTAGTCTAGGTAAGATTTCAGGGATAGGCATCCAAATAACTCCCTGTTATCTAGTTCTCACATTGTCAAAACATAGAGGCTGTCAAATAGGGAACTTAAAATCCTCCAAGTCAAGTGTTCCAATCACCATAAGGCAGGGAGATACCCATGAAGGATTGAAGGCCGAGTTCCAATTTTTCTGTGCGTCCACCCTTGAGGCACCCACCTCTTGGACGGGATCCAACCCATGACCCATTTCTTAGGCTGAAAATCTAAATGTCGCACTTTGACCGAGGTACCTAGTGACCAACTTTAGGACATCTACCCAGGTGGCGATTGTGGGTTACAATTGTACCTTGATTGGATTTTGTGTGGCTATTGGGAAATATCACCAGCTCTTTCAGGATATGCCCCCTTTACCCCTCATTATAACCAATTATTTCATCCTTCACTAGTTTCTCTTTCGCTGACTTCAGACCCCACTGTTGAGTACTATTGGAAGGTCCAGTGTTATTTGAGAGGAAAGATGTTACATCTTCTAGGACACGAGCATTTTCTTTCTTTTGATTTCCCCACGCGAACAAAACCCATTTACCTACATATATGCTTCTTTCTCATTTTATGTATGATGCACATCTGATTACAGTTTGATTTGGATATATATATTGTGTAAACATTCAACACAAAGGATATTTTTTATGTATTTCTCTCACCCCTTTTTGTACATATTCACACAGCCAAGTCTGACATCATAGGGGAACCACAGAACCCCCATCATTAACGATGCTTGCTCAACCTCGCTCCTATATTAGGGGGAGTATCTGGTCATGCCCACTCATCGGAACCTCCTTCACACACTCCTATGAGTGCTACTATCTTAGGATCAGCTTTGCTTGGTTATACACTACTTGGGTCTACTTCCCAAGGTCATTTGTTCACTCGCTCTCCTTTACACGAAAGCGGGGGACCCACTTCCTCTCAAGGAGGGAGCACCAACCCACCTAGTCCCCATCAAGGGTCAGGTTCATAACATACTATGTCCAGAGCTAACCCTCCCCCCCCCACTACAGATGCCATATTTGGCCTCTCTCAACATACCAGATCTCACCAAACTCACCAATGATCCTATATTTCATGATCCCACATGGCCTGCAATTCCAACAAAACTCCCTTTAGACATACCAAACTTTGAAGGAAAGGAAGGGAATGACCCTGCCAATCATATCATGACCTTTCATATTTGGTGCTCTTCCAATAGCATTATGGATGATTCCATCAGACTGTGATTATTTCAATGCACACTCACCGGCCCATCGGCTAAATGGTATGTCGAAGAAAAATCAAGGTCCCACACAACCTTTGAGTCATTGGCCAAAGCATTCTTGACCTTTTTCCAATTACCCATCCGCCACGACAATGGTCTAGAACTACTGTCTAACTTCAAACAAACCTCAGCCACACACATTGCTGACCACATTCACGAGTGGCGTAGGCAATGTAGTTTGTGCAAAGCGGAAACTACCAAGCAACAATGTCACGATTGGTTTCTTAGATCACTTGTCTCTCTCCTTGGAAAGGATGTAGCTTCCACCTTCCCTCAATCCGAAGAGGAATCCATCAGTAAGGCCCAATAGTATGACCTCATCTATGCACAATCATGGTACTTATACACAGTACTTCTTGATCTTCCAAAACCTGTGCCATTTGGCCAAGACAAACCTTGGATTTCTCACTCAGCGGACGGACTAATCGGTGCCACCACACACCATGGTCCACAACCCCAACCACTACTGATGTATGGAACACCTCAATACCTGCCGGCATATAGGGGCACTTCTTATTACCCCCCAACCCCTTATCAACAGCCATACCCTGTTGCTATACCTCCACCTATCAGTGGACCACCACCGGCACCTCCCATACATCTACCTATTCCCACAAATAGACGTACTCCCTCAACATCAGCTTATAGTACTAGAAAAAGCACTATGCCTTCCTATGTACCTTATGGATCAGTACCACCACAAAATCCATACTTCCCATTTCCTGGTCCTCCACAACCCATGGCTCCCCCACATCCACATGCGGGGGTAAATTTTGTTCAACCTTCTACTGCTCAACAATACCAAAGTTTTGAACATTTGAATATAGCCAACCCAACTCACCCATCGAACAATGCCAAGAATAAGGGATGGAATAGGAATAACAACAACCCAGTTCAAGGCAGGAATCAACCCCCACAACACCAACCCACTGGGGGCAACCAGAACCAAGGGAACCAAAACCCCCAAGGGGGCAATAATAACAAACGCCAAGGAAAAAATAATGTTAAAACCATCTTCCCTTGTTCCCTTTGTCGTGATTTCGGTCATTACACTCACCATTTCCCCCAGATTGTTGATTTCAAATGGTTCAAAGACTCAGGTAGTCTTCCCCATTCTCCTGCACAACCTGCCCCTCAGCAGGCACCACAACAATATGTGCAACAACCCCCTCTCGTCGTGCTGCAAAATCCTATTCCACATCAAGGTGTGATAAACACCCAATAGGACACACAACATCCCCCACCTTAGGTGGGACAATACCTCAACCCCAACAATCCAGCAGAGCGTACAATTCTCCTCACTAGTGAGGAAGAAATCCTTTTGCAAACGCGTAATCGTCAGTATCATACACCTGCTGAGTCTACTCCCATCTCTTAAGAGACAAACCCTACACCGACAGGACCCCCATTGGTGATCCCTCGCCCTTCTGCCGAAACACCACTACGCATCCCTCGCATCCCCTTGCACAGGAATGTCCACAACCCACATGCTAGGGTAGCTCATAACTATAGCTTGGTAGATGACTTAGCGCAATCCCCAGCTGCCATGTCAGTCTTGGAAGTCCTCCATACTTGTCCTACGTAGTGGAAATCACTACTTTCCTCCTTGGGGGAAGTTGACCCTACCAATACTCGACTCATCACCTTTTATCTTGACAGTGGAGAACCTCGTCTTCCCGCCTTGATCGCTTTTCAAATACCAATAAAAATTTGGAACATCACAGTTCATCGATGTATCATCGATGAAGGTGCATCTACATGCATTATGTCCAAAACAGTATGGCAGAAACTTGGTTCCCCAGAACTCATACCCTCTTCCATCACATTACGATCTTATGACGGATGACCATCCTCTCCTAAAGGGCTCTTTCAAAATGTCCCCGTGGAACTTGGGGGAAAGACTATTCTCATTGACATTGAAGTTATCGACACCCCGCTCGATTATAATATCTTGTTCGGTCGTAGCTACATGTATGCTATGAAGGCAGTGGCATCTTCCGTCTTTCGGACAATGATGTTCCCCCACAATGGGAAGATCGTGACCATCGACCAAGTCTCACATTATGAGCCTAACCCATCTACCAACCTCGATAACATTCTTCCCCTCATCCACACAAACCAAGACACATATCCACTTGTTGAGATGGGTCCTGGGATTTTTAAAGATCCATCCTTGTTAGGAAGGTACCATGGAGCACCACCACTCCTTCATCCTACTAATAAAGTGTGTGTCATCTCATCTAACGGAACTCACACAGAGTATGCTCTTCCTCCTCAGGAGGCTTCAGTCATTCCTAACATCCCACTAGTCGCAGAAACACTCCCGCCAAAGCCTCTTGCGCACTCGTTGACCCCAACAGTCCATGAATCCACATCCCCTCAGGGGCATAATCCTGTTTGGGAGACAGTTCCCCAACCCCTCACTCAAATTCCCTTCTTTTACCCTCCACCAACTTTAGAAGCTTTTCAGGTAGCTGCAACACTCACACTACCCAATATGGTGTTAGAAATCCCAGTATGGTATTTACACCCACCTGAGATGGTCCCTCTACCATCCCTTCCCCCCCAGGAAGGCCTCCCCATGAAGATTCCCATCCTTACCCCCACCACCCCACCACTCACTAACCTCTCGGCTACAGTTGGGGGCAGAAGAAATAAGAAAGAGCCCACCACTCCACTTCCTCCATGCATCCCACCACCTTGCACATTATGGGAGAAAGAGGGCCACCAAACCAATAATTGCCCATCACTACCTAAATTACAGAATTTGATCCCCCTCAATCAAACTCCCACAACATCTGCCACTACTGCTAGTCCCACCACTATCACCCACCCTTCCAATAGTAAAGGGTTGAGGACCAAATACGCTTGTGCTATATGTTCAGAGTATGGCCATTACACCCATCATTGCCCAGCACTGCCACGCTTTTGGAAGACATTAGCGGTTGTACGCCAGAACTTCCAGAACAAACCTAGTCCTGCTATGACCTCATCAACAAATATCACTGACATCCGCTATGTCACCACTTCAGTCAATGAATGTATGAGATGCCCTTGTTCTCTCTATGATTCATTAGCTCATTTTACATACCAGTGTCCTATGATCCTTGAATATAGGCAACGTCAATTTGCCCTGCTTCATCGACCTACAGAGACGATCATTGACATTACCTTGTCACTAGAGGATCTTCAGGTCATTTCTCCCGAGGCTGAGGCACTCCCAATGCCTCCATGGTTCTTCAATGATGTCTCTGAGGACTTACCCCACAACCCCCCCAACTCTCCTGCTTATTCCCCTATGAACACTCTCCACCCAACCACCATGGGTACCCCTCAATACTTCAATATATGTTTTATGACGAGTGAAACTGCACCATCTCCTAACCATGTTCCCCCTGTTTCTTCACCAGGGGGCAACCACCCAACCACGGTCACCAAGATCACTCCTCATGACCCCTTGTACTCCTGACATTTCCACTACAACGAGGAAATAATAGAAGACCTAAACCACCCAGACTCTCCCTGGGATGTGCTACACCACCGTGCACTCTTCTCTCCACAAGACGCCTCCATGCCTCCTAACCAAAACCCCATTTACGCAGTCGAAACCAAGGATTTTATCCCATCAGGACCTATCGATTGGTTCAACAATCCCATTCCAACTCCTAATGCATTTGAAGAGGGAAATATGGCCAACATTTCCCCCACCATCAAAATCAACATTTCCATTAAAAATGGCATCGTCGAAGAAATCATCATTGGAGCTGCTTCCACTCCTCAAGAAATCGACGCATATAAATCCCTCTTCCAGGAATATAGGGATATTTTTGCCTGGTCATACACAGAAATGCCTGGCCTCGATCCCTCTATTGTCGAACATCGCATCGACACCTAGCCTGACATCACACCAGTTCACCAAAAACAACGACCGCTACACCCATCCAAAGCCGCGGTTATCAAAGCCGAAATTGACAAATTACGTGCAGCTGGGTTTATTTACCCCATCGCTTACACTTCATGGGTTTCCAACCCTGTACCTGTCGACAAAAAATAGGGCACTATCCGTGTTTGCACAGACTTTTGCGATTTCAATAAAGCATGTCCCAAAGACAACTTTCCAATGCCTTTCATCGATCAAATTATCGACGACTGTGCTGGCCACGAGGCTCTCTCCTTTATGGACAGATTCTCTGGCTATAACCAAATTCAAATCCACCCAACCAATCAATATAAAACCGCATTCACTACCCCATGGGGTACCTTTGCATATCATGTCATTCCTTTCGGCTTAAAAAATGCCGACGCAACTTTCCAGCGGGCGATGACATACATCTTCCATGATCTGGCTAAAATCATCCTTGCCTACTTGGATGACCTCACATCCCGATCCAAGAAACGCACCCAGCATCTCGATGATTTATGAATCATATTTCAACAGTGTCGTCAGTACAACATCCACTTGAATCCTCTCAAGTGTGTGTTCTGCGTCACTACAGGGCGCCTCCTCGGCTTTATTGTTTCCCAAAGCAGTATTACCGTGGACCCCCTCAAAGTCCAAGCTATCACTGAAATTCCACCTCCCCGGAATTTACGGAAACTTCAGAGTCTTCAGGGCAAAGCTAACTTTCTTTGACACTTTGTCCTAGATTATGCCATACGCACACATGGTTTCCTTGTCTTACTACGTCATGACATCCCCTTTCACTGGGACAACTATGCCCAACAGTCATTTGACGATCTTAAAGCAGTGCTTTCAAATGCACCTTTAATTAGTGCACCTGACTATAATCGTGACTACATCCTCTGCATATTAGCATTAGCTGTATTAGTAGCCGGTGTCCTCATCCAACTCGGAGATGAAAATCATGAACACATCATTTATTACGTTAGTAAGAACCTCTCAGGACCACCCTTGAAGTATAAGCACGAAGAGAAACTTTCTCTTGCAGTTGTCCTCACAGTCCAGAAACTGCGCCATTACATTTTTCTTCGCACCACAAAGGTCGTCACAGATTCCAACCCTATGCAGTACTTGCTCAGCCATCAGCAAGTTAATGACAAATTAACTCACTGGATCATTATCCTTTAGGAGTACAACCTTGAGTTCTCAACACCTAAGAGTAAAAAAGCCCTCGTTCTCGCCAAACTTGTCATGGCCCTCCCCTCTGACACCACTAGTGCCCCCGTCAACACCGACTTTCCCGACGAACATCTCTTTTACATCACTTCAGATGATCCTTGGTATGGCGACCTCCTCGTCTACCTCCGAACTCAAAATTTTGGTAACCACCTTTCATGAGATGATCGTCAACGTATTCATCATCAGGCCCCCCGCTACCTCCTCATCGGAAACATCCTATATCGGCGGGGCATCGACACCATTCTTCATCGATGCTTGACTATTGATGAGGCTGACAGAGTCTTAAATGACTGCCACAGCGGTGCATGTGGGGGCCATCTATCAGGTATATCCACCGCTCAAAATATTATCCAAGCCTGTTACTTTTGGCCTACCTTGTTTCATGATTGCATTCATGCCGTAAAATGATGTGAGCAATGTCAGCTCTATGCCAACAAAGCCCAAGCAGCTCCCCTCGCTCTTCTTCACCCTGTTATTACTGTCAGTCCTTTTTGTAAATGGGGCATCAACTTTATGACTTGTAATCCCCCCTCCAACAATGGTCACAAATACATTGTTTTCGTCATTGATTACTTCACCAAATGGGCTGAAGTGATGCCCACTTTCAACAACACCACTGACACTACAATGCGTTTTTTCTTTAACCACGTCATATCCCATTTTGGATTACCCCTCCAACTCGTTTCCGACCATGGGAAACACTTTGAGAATGAGATATTTGTCGAACTCTCATCTCGGTTAGGCTTCTCTCACGAGTTTGCCTCACCATATTACCCTCAGTCAAACGGACAGGTCGAGGCAGTTAACAAATTCCTCAAGACCAATTACAGCACACGGTTAATAAACATAAAACCAATTGGCATCATATCTTATTTTCTGTGCTATGGGATTATTGAACGGTTGTGAAGATCGCTACTGGTTTTACACCATTCCATTTAGTTGATGGGGTCGAGGCAAATCTTCTCATCGAGTGCGAAATTCCCACCTTACGCACCGCAATTGAGCTATTACCTAACACTGCTCCAATGGAGCAGCGCTTGTTGAACTTGGAGTCTCTGGATGAAGATCATCGATATTCCTTACAGAACAATGAGGCAGCTAAAAAATGATCCAAGGCTACCTTTGATCGCCGTGTCCTGGCTTACGATGTCGCTCATGATACCTTCGGCCAGGGAAAATTTGAATCACTTTGGCATGGCCCTTACATTATCCAACATTTCCTCACCAAAGGCGCATACATTCTAGCCTCTCCCGAAGGCCTCCCTCTCAAAGAACCCGTCAACGGGTTGTATCTCAAGAATTTTTATGCTTAAAAGTAGTCATTCTACTTTAGGTTATTTATTTTCCAGTGTTTTTAATCTTTTTTCTCCTCCCCTCTCTTCTAAACTATCCTTTGTGCTATTGACAGATGCTTCCTCCACCAGCCTACCACATTGGTTACACCGATGGCACCAGTCGTTGGACACAAAATCTCACTTCGGCTGCTTGGGCTCTCTACACCCCCTCACATGAAATGCTACATTCAAGCAGCATATGTTTGGGGCCAGCCACCAACAACCAAGCTGAATACACTACGGTCATCGGCCTCTTGGACGACGCCCAGCATCATCATATTTGTCACCTTAGCATCTTCCTTGACTCTCAACTAGTCATTCTCCAGCTCAACAATGTGTACCGTGTACGTGATCCGTGCCTCTTTCGCAAATACCTGCAGGTTAGGCTGTTATCTTGACATTTTGATTCCATTACATTTACACATATTCCACGACAATTGAATCAAATAAAAGATCACATATCTAACATGGTGTTAGATTGGCATATATCACATCAAGCTACACATACATAAACATATCACGAAAACCTGTCATAGCATATATATAGAATAGACACCAGCAAACTCATCAGCAAAAAAAACACATGTAGACACCAAATGAATCTCAAAATATGTATACTCATGTATATATATAAAGTCCCATCAGGCCATCCAAATGTTTACATACAAAAATACATGTATCCGCAGGCCAATGCAGCACCTCAGTACAAAACATGGGCTCACCAGCCTATATACAACAAAAACAACCAGATATACATCATGCACCACTCATGGTGCCTCTATCGCGCCACCACTTGCCCCTCCCTCAGGCAGTAGTGGTCCACCCATAGGACCCTCCTGCCCCGGTGGTAGGCGTCCACTCACCATATAAGCTAGAACTACTGCTCACCGCACTATAGACCGCCATGGTGGCGGTACCCCCACACACTGCTCCAAGAAACTCTCATCCTAGATGTGCATCCACATGCCCTCAAACACATCCTGTAAAACCATCTCCAGACGACGACGTATGTCATCAAAATCCACTCCGTCCACCGCTGGAGGAGCGTGTGATGGCCCTACACCAGGGTCATCGAACCAGCGCCTCCTCGCTACCCTCTTGGGCTCAATTGGTTACCCCGCGGCATCCTCCCGCTGACGTCTCTCTCCATGCGGTAGTCTCTCCGGATCTCGACGAGTCAACACTCTCTGCATCTCCACCTCGCACCCACGAGGTGCCACATCTACACATGCAAAAAACAACAACAAAAGATAGTATCTGCATCTATATCATATACATATGGACAAATATCTCAAAAACCAACATAAACCACAAACATGCACACCAAATACTAAACATACCTCGATGGTCAAACACCTCCCCTGGAGGTAGCACCATGTTTGGGTCACCCCGGAAGTCCACCCCAGCATAGGGGTACCATAGTATCACCTGCGGCATCTGCCGCCACACCTGTGCCGCCTCTACTAAAAAGAAGAGGCCACCTTTGCCACCACCGTGACAAAGCAAAACTGTATACCACCACCTCAACTGCAGCTCTCATGCCCCTAACATCTCCAGTAAGATCCTCGGGTGCAATATCGGCACCCTCTCTGAAAACCAAGCCACTAGGATGGACCTGAAAGCAAACTCTCCTCCACCAATGGACCGACAGTGGTCCAATTGTGCCACCATCCTAGCATGAAGCATCAGCCCCCAAGTGAACCACTCGCCGACCAACACTCTCTCCAACACCAACAGCTGGCCACCACTAATCCGCTGGGTCGCAAGTGACCCATATATCCGAACAATCATCGTCACTATACAGCGATGTGCCAGGGAGTCTATCGCACCGATACTCACCACAGTCCCAGACATAAAGTCCCAACCTGAGCAGTATCTCTGGCCAATATCGGCTAGCAAAATGGTCCTGGATAACACCAGCTCCACCGGTAGGGGAATTCCCCAAAAGGGGAGCCCAGTCAAAAATATATATCCTCCACTGCAGTGAAGGGAATATTCTCTCCTTGTACGAGGAAGCAGTGTAGCTCCAAACTCCACATCTGGATCAGGAACTACAACAAATACTCTTGTGCCTGTATCAATGGGCACTCAAAGAACTTTAGCAACCCACAGGCTACCAAAGTTGCCTGCACAGCAGGACCCTCAATGGCCATGGCATCTCACAACTAGGCCCAGTCTCGCTCTCGCCACCGCACTAGCATCGTCACCGTTGTCCACCTGCAAACAAACAAAGAGCCCTATGTCAGCTCAAGCAACCATCCAAACATCACAAGACTCATTTCTTTTACACCCCAACCTTGCCTCCTAGGCACGGTTTTGTTCCCCACAGGCGCGCACACATGCGTTCCTGTTCACTACAAAGGTGTGGACACATGCACGCCTATACACTACATAGGTGTGCATTAGTGCACACCTGTTTGCTTCATAAGCACGCCCCTGGGTGCACCTGTTTACCATATAGACGCGCACATGTGCGTACCTATCTAACCCACAGACGTGCACTGGTGCGTGCCTGTTCACCTCACAGGCACGCCTCTCAAGTGCACCCTAAATTCCCTCTACCACACCCCCATGTGCGCATATCTAGTGTACAGGCACGCACGTATGCACGCCTATCACCCGATCGCCTGCGCATGTGGGGCCCAGACCCCCTAAATACCTCTATACGGCCCTCCATACAGCCCCTACCCAAAAATTGAAAACCTATTTCTATGTAGAATGATCAGACCACTAACCTGATACTCGCAAATCCTCAATCGGATGCCTCGTCCTCCTCGAATCTCCAAATCTCCTATGAAAACTGCTCGTCCAGTCACTATTGCAGCAGGTACAAATGAGGTGGCAATGTGGGCCCTACAACTATATATAGGCCTTTTACCAAACTTCCACTCACCATTCCGGGAGCCCAAGGTGTCCATTTTTCAAACCGTCTTCAGCCACGGGATCAACATCCTGTCACCTACATCACAACAGCCCCTGGGTCGCTTTTCATCCTAAGCCCCCGAGGTGCCTTTTTTTCATATCATGGTTAGGTACACACGCACATAGTCACATTTCTCAAATACATGCTCATATCTTTGATTCTCTTCAGATATTGTTTACTTTGGGTATTTGGTTTTCATGTGTGTAGGTACTTGATCATCCTCCATCGACACAACCCCTTCAGGTATATACTCAGCACTGGCATGTAGTCTTTCCTGTTGTATCGCATTTACATTTCCAGTCACACCCTCTGATATTGACCTCTAGGATCCCCATTCCCAGCTCTGCAGTACCCATGCCTCCATTTGCATCTTCGGTACTGTTACTCGATAGCATTCTTACCCACATGAGTTGTCCCATTCATAGCACCTTTTTCCACTTGTTGACACTCATGTTGTTTTTCATTACCCTTTAGGGATGGGAGTCCCGATAGTCTTTCATCATGTCGTGAATCAGCCACATACTCCTTCTCCTTATTTTGCTAGCTTTCCCACACAGACTCCCATATTATCTCTTTACGGTTCTATTTTTTACCTGCATCACTGCAGTATCATGAACCCTCCATTTCATCCACAATCAGTTTGCCCATCTGCGAACCTACCTTCATTTCACCTACCTCATAAAGAAACTCACCAATGGGGCCCCCACCCTTCATCAGTTTTCCAAGAAAATGTTTCCCTTCATGGGCCACCCATATCACACTGGGGCACTTGTTTCTGTATTTGTACATTTCTCCCCAAAATTATTCGTTATTAATTGTACAAATGCCTTTATTTCCAGTCATTACATTTTCTTTTTGTCATCACCTTTGGCGACTTTCTTCCTTCCTTTTGGCCACACACAACCCATGTCACCCTTAGTTGGAGCATTACTTCTCATCTACCCTTGCCAGCATCATCCATATCTTCAGAGCACCCCACAGGTCACTTACCTCTACCCTTTGAATTTGTTCACCTTGTCCCGCCTCTGGCACAACTTATCACCGGTCTTGTCATCCCCCTGACACTCGACCTCGTTACACGGTTGCAGCCACTTTTTATCTCATACATCCTCCAACCAAGGGCAGTATGGAGTCTTCCCACATCTTGGCTTCGTCCATGTACCTCTGTCACTTCCTTACCTCAGTAGATTTTATGAAGTCCTTCGCTTCTGGGAGTCGCGTCCCCTTTTGTCGACATCAACACCATTTTTTCGGAAGGGCGATAGTATCTTGATTCTCATTCTCCATTCAATGAGAGATCTCGGATGACACAGGGTGAAACACCATTGCTCCCTGCTGTCGTTGACCCCCGTAATATTCAACGCCAACACTTTCTCATGTTACGGTGGGTCTTACTTTGCAACTATTGAAGTTAGTTCTTTTTATTTTCTGAAGACCTCTGAACTTGGAAGGGCTATCAATGCCCACACCATCACTGCTACTTATTACCGTGATCAATGCCTACTATTCAGAGCATGTTCATTTGCAGAATCATCTTCTGCCTCTATTACGACTGCCCCCGAGGGCACTGCAGTCATCTACACCAACACTTCAGTCCTCTTTTTCCAGAGTTACATGACATGAGCATGGGGCATGCCCGCCTTGTTTGTACACAGTTTTCTATTTTACGCACCTCATAGAAGGTCGGATCCTACCGGTTCCTCTTTTCTCCAACAGATCGCTCTGAACGATCCCGCTATTGCTCTCTCTTACAAACAACATTCTCAGTAGAAGAAACATTGATGGATTTCCGCTATACGTATGCTCCTAACCTCATCCATCAGGAGTCATCTGTTATCACTGAAATTTTGTCTACACATGGTTACAAGAACTCAACATTGTCAAACAGTAATGAAGTCATTCATGGCTCTGAATTAATCTCACAGCATTCAAAAAAGGGAAAAACTATATAAATTAGTGACAAATTGAAGAGCGCTTTACAGAAGTTGGGCACGCGTGCACATGCGCGGAACAGGAATGTAGAGTGTGCGCATACGCACATGATGCATGGCTATTAGCGCAAAAATTCGCGCACCTACTAAACGACACATTTATGAATATGGTTTGCCTCCAAACCACTTATGGTTCATCTCCCAAGCTGATTTGACCTCCAAATCCGG